>JANTBZ010076582.1:0-20161 GCA_024741255.1 Exechia fusca | reverse complement strand
GTTGGTTATGGGGTATGGGGGTGTGTGTGTATGTCCTACTTGGTGGAATTGGTTCAAAACGTAGGTGGTTTTTGAATGATAGGACTTTATTATGAAAGCTGTCAATTTAAATGTTCTCTCTGAACTCTGAAATTTAATTTTGTTGTATTCTTTTTTAAAGACATTAATCTATCAAACAGGAAGAAGATAACCTAAAATACTAGTAGTCTCGGTTAACAATTCGGATAACAATAACCCGTTTTCAATGTTTTTAAATGGGTTTTCTTCGATTTATATGTAAAACTTACACTAAAATGTATCCCAAAATGAAGTGCATTGTGATTTGTTTTAAATCATCACGACTTCCGTCAATCAAGTCAAATAGATGAATGTAAATAGAAATATGCTGAACATTGGACTCATTTGCACATAATTGAGTATTCCAAATGACCAAAATCTGTTTGTATGATGAAGTGCTAACATAGTTTTCGATTGACTGGCATTTGATCAAGATACTTTTAAACATGAGACAGCGATTTAAAGGTAACTTTATAACAACTGTATAACAATCCTCAATAAAATTGATGAACAATTACAACCTATAAAATAGTTATTTTGTGTGAATACTTGACTTTTGTCTTTCATGTTATTCGAGGTTCGAAGTATAATTCTCTGATACAAAAATTAATTTAAACATGATGAAAAAAATCATTGAATGGCCTCCATGATCCCAGAAAATTCAAAAACTAGCACACGTTTCGAACAAATCCTCCCAGGCTAGTTCGCCGTATGTTGTATACTATTTCGCATGCACGCTCGGCGCCTGTTCACTCACCTCGGAATGCAGTTGCGCCGCTGCTTGGCGTCGTGCCTCGTCAGCAATCAATCGTTTCGCCAGCTTGGCTTGGTCCTCTTCCAGCGACTGCAGGCGCTCCTGTCGCCGGGCGTCACGCTCCTGGATCCTGTGTGTTCGTTTGCGCGTGTATTCGTAGATAATTCGTTAGACAGACACACACGAAGCATTGCGCGCACGATGCACGTAATTCTATGCAAATCGCATGGAAATTAGGGTGTAGATTTGTGCACAGGCGCGCTGGCGCGTCGGAGTCGCTGCAGTTTACCAGCACCAAGAGACTACTACGACCCCCAGTACATACGTGACCCAGCCACGACCGACGAGCAACTATGTACAAAATGTGTGCAACACACACACACAAATGTGTGCACTTATCGCGCGCGTCTTGTCTTGCCGCGAGTGTGGGCGCGTGTGCCGGTAAATGATGTTGGCATGTTGGCTGTGGCGTGGCGTCTATCGCTTGGTATGTCACGTGAGTTTGTGTGTGTGTGTGGGTGTGCTGGTGGACGTTAGGGTGGGCCATTTTTCAAATTTCGATAGAATTGGGAAGTGAAAATGGGCGGTAGGAAATTCACAATAATCGTTTATCAAAATACCAACATTATCCGTAAACCTGAGATCATTCTACAATTTATAATGCCTTTGGTTTGAACATTACAAAACTAGAGTAGGTTTGGGTAGTTTCTGCATAAAATGCGCTAAGATCTCCCACGTCTGTAATCCTCATCCGATTTGAAAACGGAAAAATGTAAATGATAGACAATTTATCTACCTACATTTCTGCCAGAATTTGATGTCCTGTGAAATGTCAAATCACGGAGCTATTCTTAAAAAACGAAGGGCATATTATTGCTACGACTTTTCAATTTGGCTTTGCTTGGTTCTTTTTCTTGTTCGGTTATAATCTTCATAACTGTGTGGATTTTTGTATAATCGTTGAAACACAAAGATATGCAGATCAACCGGTAAATTCTGCTTCGAGTTCCATCATTCTATATTTGATAGTTGCATTGATTGGAGAATGGAGATGAATGATCGTATGTGCTAAAGCGCTACACGATCAGAGTTTATATTTATTGGATGGGGTGCAAAAATTGCTTACCCCTGCAAAAACTACCCAAATCGGCCTCTACAGGTGAAACATGAAACATCCAACATGAAATTGAAACAAACGTTGCAGGATTACGCCACACATATCGAGAAAACATGAATACAAGATATCCTGTTCTAGAATTGTGTGCTTGAATATTCGAGTTTGTTATAACACTTGTTATAACCAATCCTGAGATAATTCCACAGATTGCAATGCTGAACAATAACATTTGAGTATAATGAGAGTTTTCATCCTTTCCAAAGTTTTAATCCGTTAAATTTGAATTACCCAAAATGGAAATTTCGCCCGAAAAAACGACCCACCCCAGTGTGTGCGTGTGCGTGTCTCCCTTGCGTGTGCGTGTCTACTCACTCCAGTGCGCGCAATTGCAACGGACTCAGAGCGGCGGCGGCGGCGGCCGTCGCTTTCGCTTTGGCCGTCGTCTCTGGCCGTGCTGGCGGCGTCGGCGGCGCCTGACGGACGGGAATGCGACTGCCACTGCCGGTGCCAGTGCCGGCAACGGCCGGAACGGTTGCGCTAGTGCCGGCTCGTTCATGGTAGTGCTGGTGCAGGTGCTCGTTTTCCTTGGTTGGCGTGGTGCTCGACGAATGTTGGCTGTGCAATTGCGCGCGTGCGTGCATATGTTGCGTGCATTTTTCGGTGTGCACACAAATACGAATTTCGGTGGTGCGTTGAAGATTTGGAGTTGGGGTGGAATTGGGGATGTCATTGCGAATAAACAGAGTCGAGGTGGAGACGAGTGTGGTGGGTGGGGTTGGAAAGAATGCGGATCAGAGATTGGGTATATTCATCGCGATCCAGAATTTAAATCTACAAGGGGTGCTTGTTTGAAATGTCGATTTTGGGTGAAGAAATTAAGCTTTGAATTTATTGAATCCAATGTTAGATGTTCACGAGTTAGTAACATACTGGTTTCAAGTTAGAAATATAGTT
The DNA here is from genome assembly GCA_024741255.1 of Exechia fusca. NCBI lineage: Eukaryota > Metazoa > Arthropoda > Insecta > Diptera > Mycetophilidae > Exechia > Exechia fusca. The sequence goes on along the minus strand of JANTBZ010076582.1, from coordinate 17,279 downwards.
TTTATAATACTTTCATTAGAGATAGCGCTCGATACAAAACGTCGTGTAGTAAGTTAAGATATTGTCTAGCTCATGAATTTGAAACATACTGGAAATTGAGCGTCTTTTATGTTTAGTAGGAAAAGTAAGAGTTACAAAATAGACGTAATGATTCAGTTTTGTTCAATAAAAGTCTCGCCTGTGGCTGAGTAAGTCAATTTTTAAATTGAATTGAACAAATGTGTGCCTTCGTGGTATTCGTTCGACAAATTCTCCATATATAGAATAATCGGTCTTCTGTGGGCGCCAAAAGGCGAGAATTTCAATCGAAGATTGATGTTAAATGACTCTTACTTTTCCTAAAAAACGTGGAAGAATCAAAATTTCGTGGATGTTTCAAATTAATGATCTAAGATGGTAGCCATATCACAATTAACAAAATACGATTTTTTGTGTTGGACATATCAAGTGAATAGCATTTGCGGAAAGTGAAAAAAACTGGCAAGAAAGTAATTTTATATCATTGGGCCAAGTCTTGGCTGAACAAGACTTCAAGACTTTCGAGGATAAACAAAATTGCTGCTCTAAAATTATACCTAATAAATAGCTAGAGGTTGTCAAAAGGGGAAGCGATGGCTAATACTTGGTATGAAAAATCTTACGCCATGTTCTTAAATAATGTCTAATTATCACAATAATTTAACGACATTTTGAACTTGCGCATCTGATACACACACACACACATACAGTGCAATAAATGATCGTGCAACTTCTGCTGTGTCAGAAGGGTGAGCAAGCAAGCGCGCGGTTATTCGGAGATTAGTGCTTCGTATTATTGTTAGAGCTGCTGGTAGAGTTTTCGGGCTGCCAGCGACGAGCAATGTGTGAAACCCCGAACTACGATTAGCGGGAGACAATTAACTAACTCGCCCGCCCGAGGGCCAGTTTAATTCAATGCACTCACTCGCCCGCCTGGCCTGGCAACGAGAGCAACTTTGCCGCACAAATGTATTCAGTGGAAAAATTTACGAGCAATTTTCGGTTCGATGCATCGCGCAGCGTCGAAGGCGAACTTTATCGTGTGCGCCATGCCAACGCCAACGCCAACTTTCGACGACGACGACGACGACGGAAGGCAGCACGACACAAAACACGCACACACACACACACCGAACATAGGCGTCCGGCATTATGTTATGGCATGGCGTATGTTTGGATGAGAGAGCGAGAGCTGAGGGAATGCACAGAGCATTGTTTTCCGTTTGCAGCGGCAAATCGCGCACAAACTTTGTTGTTTCAGCGCATTTCAGTTATATGAACGTTCCGTTTACTATTCACTACTATACGCAAATCCGCTATGGAAAGCAAACACGATGGCGAGCAGCGGCCGAGGCGAGAGTTAAAAGGGTGGTGAACAGTGTTTGCCAAGTTAGCGTTGCAACTTTCGAAATTAATATTTGTCTTCACATTTATATCAAGCCCGATTCAACAACTCTTCGAGTACGCGTAAAATATTCAGTCCGCTCTTAAATAATGGAATTTATTTATTGAAGAAATATTCATTTTCGCAATAGCTTTTTGGAGCAATCAATTTAATTTTGGGTTCTCAATTCATCGCTTTTCGACTGCTTAGCGAATATGCAAAAAATAAATGTTCCTATTTTAAATCATAATACGTCCTCCCAGCAGGATTCGCACGGGTCCGAATTGAAAATAGTCGGAAATAACGATACAAAACAATGTATTTATTAATTCTCATGGAAATATTTTTGTTGTATGGATTTGTTATCTTTTAACCCATATAATTTAAGAGTGGACAGTTTTTTTGTATTTATTAGAAGCACTTAAAACGTTCAATATTAAAAAATAACATTCATTTCTAATGTTGCGCCGCTAACTCGATGCAAATGGTAAACGGGGTGCCGAACGCACAAACTTTAATCTCAACAGGTTTGTAATTTGTGTGGGTGCATGTGTGGATGCGCCCTGGCTGCGTCGTTTCAGGCAATCTGCCCGGAACAGACGCGCCGTTGGAGTAATAGTGGTTATGGCTAGCCGAACGCATGACTGTTCGGTCGGCGTTACGCCAACAACGTGCAAGGTATGCAACTTGAATCCGTAGAAATGAGGTTAAGTTTAGAAATTATTTTTTGATGAAGATATTTACTCGGAATGTTTGTTCAATGTTCAATAAAATTGATCGATTTTAATCCGAGAGTTATTGTTCATACTCTAGGATTGGATGTTAGGTTTTGTATCAAGTCAACAAATATCATTCAAAAGGTGGGGATATAACGAAGTCCTTGACAGTTTCGTAACTTGCTGGTACAATCGCCGTGTTTAATATTAGCCACCTGGAAGGTAAACATATATCGAAGGAAATTGTTATGCTGTTTGGGCGTAAGCCATTTTGAATGACGAATCATGAAAAAGTTCACATCACATCAATGTTACATCGAAAATTTATCATATTTATCACGTACAAATGTTCGGCTATTTGTATTGCTAACGGCTCGACATATGTTGATTTTTGCCCGGATTCAAGCGCCTCATCCCGTCTATGTGTACTCGAACGGTCGAGAGTGCGTAAAATATATTAGTTTACATAACTTTGCGCGAACATGCGCCGCACATCTCGAACAGCATCTGCTCGATAGTTTGCAGAGACGTGAAGGTCGTTGGTGTGTGTGTGCATGTGTTTGTGCTGCAGGCACGTACTATCTTCGCACTGAATACTTTGGACTCTGGCTGGCTGGCCACCCGTAAGCTAGCCGCCCGACCGAAGAGAAAGCAAGAGCCAACAGCACCAGCTCGCAGACGACGACGACGAAGACGGCGACCGTCGTCAGGATTTATGCATAAATCATACACACATTTATTCGAACGCCCGGATTATTGGCGAAGCGAGCGAGCGGTGCGAAGGGCGTTCGGGGATTTGGGATGTTTGGGGTCGGGGATTTGGTTGGTGGTGGCGATTGGGACTAGATTATCGGGGAGAAAATACCAGCGATTCGCTGGCAGCGAACACCACACGGCGAGGCAAGAGACTAGAATACAGATGATCAAAGTGCGCATGTTATGTGTGGAACCAGTGCCGAGAGCATAGAAACTAATTCAGTTTTTTTTAAGTATTGAACAACTCTCTCTTTTTCATTTCCCAGGACTACTTTTCAGACATTTATGATTGGATCACGTTTATTTGTTACACATGATGATTGATGGAATCAGATGACATTTTGTTATCTATCCTATTACTCTTCATTTTAGTATAGGTTCATTGTCCTTGTCATAAGTGGGATGTTATTTTATTGGCGTAACTTAGTAGTCCTGTAAAGTGGGAGAATTTGAGATGTTTGAAACTTAAAAATCACAGTAGTAGTTATATTAGTAGTGTACAACCAAACCAACCCGAAACTATTTGTATAGATAGATGAGTGCATAAATATCGACTTCACTTTATTTTCAATTATATTTTATTAAAAAAATATTAGATTTATTACAAATTCGGTATACAGAGATTTCATTTAATCGGTGTTCAACAGTATAGTAGATAGGTAATGTTCGTTATTGTGGACGAGTAGACATTTGAATGGGGTACAGAACGTAAACGTAATACAATATCGGTAGAATAATCGACGAATAAATTATATAAAAAATACTGCAATCAATTGTCAATTGCATGAGGCAGTTATCTGGGCGAGTAAAAATTAGACAAGTAAACGACACGAATGTAAAACTCGCATAGTTTTGTCAAGTGTCTGAGTGTTGAAATTAACTATGAACTGTGTAAAAAACAACAACAAGTTCAGTCCACGGAGTGTCAGAGCGAGTGTCAGTGTGTAGAGGTGTAATGTGTGTGTTAAGTAGAATTAGAAGAGTGTGCGATTGTTATGTGTGCCGGCGAATGTGTGTATTCAGTTGAGTTATACTGCTTTCGATTACTTTCTAAATACTGCGTCAATTTCATCTATTAGCCGATTCCTAGCAGGTGCGTGCAACAGTGGTCAGAGGTGGTGGTGGTGGTGGTGGTTAGCAGAGAGAGAGAGAGCGAGAGAGAGAAGAAGAAGAAGAACATGATCACGGATTAGTGTCACACCAAGAACAACAAGCTGTTGCAGCTGCAGCAGATGAGAGCACCGAAAACTACGACCGTGTGGATCCGTGTGCAATCCCGAAGTGCAAATGAGTGTGATGACGACTACTTAAAAGTTCGAAGCGCTACGCTAATCACTTACCTTCCGTCCAGAGAGTGGCCATTCGCATCGTCCGCATCGCTGTCCGCATCATCGTCGTCGTCCTCCTCGCTGTCATCGGAGTCCTCTTGTCCCTCCTCCTCCTCCTCATCGGTGTCGTCTTCATCGTCATCGTCTTCCTCGGCGTCGTCGTTCGTTGCAGCTGCACTTGCTCCATCGTGCTGGTCGCTGGCGCTTCGCTGCTGCACAAGCTTGCTCTTCGAGCTGCTGCTGCTGCTGGTCGTCTTCTTGTCGCGCTTAAGAGTGGCGATCTTCTTCTCCTCCTCCTGCTTCAGTTTCTCCACCTCGTCCTTGGACAGGAACGAGAAAACTTTGTCTGCGCGCGCCGTGAGCCGCGTCGTGGAGTGGAGAGGAGTAGCCGTGAGCGACGATGCGAAAACGATGACAAAAACCGCAGGCGCAAGCGTGCGCACGCGTAAGGAAACATGTTTGAATAAAATACGGATCGTATTGCAGCGTGCATAAAGTTTTGCGCGCGCGAGTGTGCTTTTACGCCCACCGAAGAACCCCGAAAACTTGCGAGGAGCAGCGGCCGCAGCCGCGGACGCCATGCGGGCCGCCGCCGGTGGCCGGTGGCCGGTGTGGTTGCCAGTGCTGCCCTTTTTAAAAGTTAGTAGTTTAGGTAGTAGTTATTTTATTTTTGGACTGAATTTATAAGTACTTTTTTTTTCTTTTGTTTCCTTTTATGAAATACTGGGTGTAAAAACACAGAACAAACACACTGAACCGCGTTGAAGTTAGACAAAAGAGGGTGCAGAGTTTTGAAACATCATTGGGATACAATGAGATGATTGGTTTCAAACTTGATTTCTAAAGAAATCTACTTTCCACTACCTTCCAACTACTTATTTTCAGTTTAATTCAATAGTAGCAACCGCGGCAACACTGTTTTTGACGCCAGCGGCCAGCGGCGCCTGCGGTCGGCACAGCGACAACACACACACATCTCAAAGGCGCACGCGGCTTGCACGAGTTTTAATTCTACACGCGCTGGCGCCCGCGCTGCTCTCGAATAACGGGGCGACAATGATGCATGCACACACGCACTCGACTATGGAACACAACACTCACCAGACTTGGGCGTGGGTTTCTGCTGGTCCTCCATGGCGCTCTCGAAGAAGCGCTTGCGATCGGACACTGATTTCGGAACTTTGGCGGGCGTTGTCGGAGACTACGCGCGCACACACAAAGTTTCACGGGTTTTGGGCGAGTTTTTGCGAGTCGGGTATGCGACAAAGATGATGATGATGATGGTGGTGGTGTTGGTGGATGAGTGGCGTGTGGTTTTTCGTGTGGTTGGGAAGGAAGAGAACACGTGATGAGTACATTGTCGTCAGACGTTTGTGTAAATACAATCACTAAACAAAAATGCGAGCAAGTTTTCGGCCAAGACAAAAATCTTCAGCCTATGTCGGCCTGTGCAAATATTTGAACGCTATTCTATGTCCATGCTCAGCCTGCATCCGGCAACCGATTCCAAACGGAGAGAGCGCGCCGACATGGGATGAGCTGCGAGATTATTTAATGGTTAAACAAAACGACAAACACACGCACACACATCGACATTTCCGACGTCTTCGACGTCGTCTGCTGAGAAAACGGACCGCAAACAGAGCAGCCGGCAGCCGGCCGCATTCCGACAGCGGGATCCGCAAGGCAAATAGCAGGACAAACGGGGCCACACTGAAACGCTCGCTCGCTCGGCTCGGATTAAATATTTAAGGAATTATGCGATTTTATCCGGCACTCCGTCTTCTTGGGGACGACGACTGCTCGTGGCGGCGGCAGTGGCGGCGCTTAAACCACAGATAAATGGGAAATTCTGCGTATTTGCCGCACACGACGTCAACGTCAACCGTTCAATTAATAGTTAATTTGTGCCGGCGACCGGCAATGAGAACGTTGCTCAGAATTTGTGTGTGCTTGCGTGTGTGTCGATTGGCCAAAGCGGCAGCGGCAGCATCGAAGTAGATCCGCTTTGGGAAATGTGCGCAGCGTCTCGTCTCGTCGTCATCTCCTGTGAAGTATATTACCTCTACTATGCTATGCTATATCTAAATGTTGTATGATATATTGCCGATGCTGTGCACAGTGGTGGTGGTGATGATGAAAAATCGCACGAGCGCCAAGAAACCGACGGAGAGAAATGCCCTGGATTAGCTACAAATCGCGCGCCGAGTCTTTCGTGCGCGCAGCTAGCGAGAAAAAGTGCCGTCAGATTTAGTGACAATAATGAGGAAGGGCAGGAGTTAGAGCAGATTGAAATCATGTGCAATGTGAGATAAAGGAAGAAAAACACAAAAACAGACCAAACCAACATAAATGCAGACCAACAAATTTATTGGGCGTGATTTTTGGTAGAAATCTTAACAAATAATACTGAACTGAATTGTAATTAGATGGTATAAGTGTGAAGCGATAGATGTGTTTGTGCTATTGAAGTGAACATTCAATGATAACTATCTCTATTCTATCCACTATTCTAATCTCTAATACTGTTCCGGGCGACTAAGCGTCGCGTCACTAAAATTCTATAAGCTGCTAAGATGCTCAACTACACGTTCGTCTCTTTGCCAATTGCCGACGAACTGCGCGACAAAGTTTTCGTGGCCGTGGTCAGTACATCGTAAACGTGCTCGTCTTCGTTCTGCTCGCGGTGATATCGGTGGCGAACTGGCTGCGCCATGCTGGTGGTGCCACCTACACCACTCAGACTGCCACTGAGCACCGACGACGATTGCGACAACGACGACGACGCCGACGACGACAACATGGACGACGACGCAGCCGACTGGGCGCCAGTTAGCGACAAATTGGCCAGCGACTGATGGGTGGCAAATTGTCGCTGCTGCTGCTGGAGCTGGTGCATGTGCAGCTGCTGAGTGTCGAAAGTTTGCTGCTGCTGTTGCTGGTAATGGTGCAACATAAGCATCTGCTGTTGTTGTTGTTCGTGCACAATTTGCGACGGATAACCAGTGAAATTTGGATTCCAATTTGGCGACGTGGCAACGTAGCCACCACCACCATTACCGGTGCCGCCGATGACGCCGCCGCCACTGGTCGGAAAATTTGCATTGAACGCATGGTGTTGGGGGTGGTGGCCGAACGTGGACAGCGGCGCCATCGCATGGTAATGGAATGGCGGTGAAAGGGGTGCAGACGGTGCAGCTGTTCTTGTGATTGCATGATGATGAAGATGCTGTTGTTGATGAAGCTGTTGCTGTTGTTGAAGTGCGTCGATAGAGTGACTGTGGTCGTCGCCAGTGCTATGCAGTTGCTGTGGGTGGTGCTGATGGTGCTGATGATAGTGAGACGTCTGCGGGGTCGACGTCGTCGTCGTCGTCGTCGCGGTCATCGGTGGCGTCTGTGTCAAGGTCATTGCGGTCGGCATGGTGGATTGCATGGAGTGCGGCAAAGCGAAACTAGCGTGCGACTGCTGCTGCTGTGGCGGCAAATTGTTGTGCTCACTCACCGCATGGTAATGATGCTGATGCTGTCCGCTGGCAGACGCTGCCTGTGACCGAGCCCCGGACGCATGAAAGTAGCCCGCCTGCTGTGGCATTGGCAGCTGGACGAACTGAACTGGGACGATTTGCGCGTGTGGAGCTAGGAATTGTGTGGGAGTTGATGGTGTTGCGGCGAAAGGCGCCGGCGTTTGACTCGGAGTTGGTGGCGTTGGAGGCGGCAGTGGCGGAGCTGGCCGCACGGGTGTGTTTACCCGGCTGGGCGCCGGCGTCGGTTGTGGCACCGGCGTGCCGGCGGGCTGTTCCAGCCAGGCGCTGCGAACGGTGTTCTCGCGTAGCAGAAGCTCGCGATGAGCCGCTTCGCTGACCAGAACATTGTCGGCGGAGTTCTCGTGTCGCTGAAGATGCATCCCATGACCATGCGGTTGGAATGACGAGTGCGGCAGCTTCGACGGAACGATCTCGACGATCGACGGATCGGCGTCGATGCGATGGAGGTGGCGCTGGCGCGTCGGCAGCGTGGCCATATTGACGGGCGGCGGTGGCGGACTTTCCGGCGGTCGGTCGACGATTGACGAGAGTCCTCGTTTCAGCTGCGGCAGTTCGGGCAGCGAATGATCGGAGTCGAATTCGGCGGAGCGTCGCTTCATTGTCGCCGTTTGTTCGGCCATTCTATCCATTGCCGCCACTCGCGTCTGCGTTACGGTGTACTCGCTGATGTCGCGATCGGCGACAAAGTCCGGCTTGTTGGCTGCCGGCGGTTTCGGAGGCAACGGCGGCGGAACAGTGGGTCGATTGATCAGATCGCCGGTGCTCTTGTGCATCGGCCACTTGAGTGGCAGTCGCTTTTCGGCCGCCTCACCGCCGATCTGAATTTCGATTGTCGACTGGTAGCGATCGGCTGCGGCGGAATGTTGTGGCTCAACGGTGTGGCTTTCAATGTGCACGGATTTCGGGCGGTTCTCCGATCCGAACTGAACGTTACCGTAGGCACTTGATGGTAGCGCTGGCTCAACAATCGGTAGCGCTTGCAGCGGTTCATTGCGTCGATGACCGATCTCCTCGTAGATATTCCCGTAAGTCGAGTGCGCAGCGCTCGTCGTCTCGTCGGCCTCGTTCAAGAACTCCCTGCGGAAGGGGTTCTCTCGCTCGATTTCGGTGTCGGAGAACTTTTTCTCGCGTCGCACGACGCCAGCCGTATGCATTGGTGGTGTCGGCGGCGTTGCCGGCGGCTGATCGAGCAGCGAACCACCGTAAGCCGAATGCGAGGCAGCCGCAAGCGATGGGCTTGGCGAGCGCAAGATGCCCTTGCGATGGAAGCGCGAGGACGCAGAGCTTCCGGAAACCGGCACCTCATAGTTGTCATTGATGTCGTGCGCGCTGAACTGCAAACGCTCCTGCGACGCTTGGCGCAGATGCTGCGAGATGGACGGAGTCGCCGCGGACGTCTCGGCGCTGTCGCCCAGATCGAAACTGACCGACTTGCGGTGCTGCTGTAGCGAGCTGGACGACAGCGTTGGCGACGCCCGGCGACTGCCGACCGAATCGCTGCGCGCGATGTCGCGACGCGAGTACGGTTCGACGGTATCCGCGTCCTGGTCCTGGACCAGGTTGTTGTTGTCATTTGCGTCCGTAGCAACGGACGTGGTCTGGATGGCCGCATCCGAGATGGAGCGCTGATGGTAGTGATGGTGGTGAACGATTTGCTGCAAAGGTTGCAGTGGTAACTGAAGTGGCCGTTGGCTGGACGACGAGGCGTCCGAGAACAACGGCTCGTCAACGTCGGTGCCGAACTCCTGGCTGCTGGCCGTGTCGGTGCGCCGACGCTGGCGCCGCTGGATCGTGGCCGCGGCTGTGGAATGGGCGGCAGTACCGGCTGATGTGGGCTGACGCACGGAAGTGTACGCATGCGATTGTTGTTGCGTTGGGTTGGTAGGAGCGTCGGCAAAGGCGACTGATGGAATGGGGTTGGTGTTGGGGTTGGTTTGGGCATTCGTGGGTTGTGCCGGTTGGGCGGCGGAGCGGGTGGAAAGATCGACCTGTGTATGGTTCCGTTGTTCGGGGGGTTGTTGTGATGTGGTGTTGGGGTGGTTTCGGTTTGGTCGGAAGGTGTTCGAAAAAGATAGGCGTTAGACAAACGATTCGCGATCGCCAACGGCTACTCACACTCAACCAAGGACACAAACGTGTGGATGGATTCGGATGGATTTGGATGGTGTTGTGTGGGCGGGTGATTTGGACACACACACACGCTCGCAAACATTGTGTCAATCGGCATTCGGGTGGTTTGGGGTTGATTTTGAATGGGATGCGTTGCCGAATCGGATGCGATGTTGGTGGATGTTGTGTGTGCACAGTTAAATGAGAGGCTGGTGATGTGGTTGGAGTCGCGAACGAAGACGGGTGTTTTGGATATTCAGATGACCTAATTGAGGCTTCAGGTTTCAATACATAAAGCATCTAGAAGCAAACAAATAAGCACACATGTAATCTAGACACTAGAGCAGACAGTCAGACTGCAATTCCGATTCACCGGACAAACACAAATCTCGGACGTCTTAAAATCGTAACGTATGTTTATTAATTGTAATAACATGGAGTATAATGTATGTTACACTAGAGACTGCTTTGTGTAACAAACAAGAACATTTCGAAACATACACACACATATCACATACATACATACACACAAATATGTAATACATTATTATGTTTTGTAGATTATACACGATGAGTTGTGGTCCACAATGTGACTGTGGTAAAGTATATCTCATGACTTTTGTAATTATGTTAATAGCAGAGCCTTCTTTACAGATGAACTTGGACAAGAATTAATTTATGCTTATGATTCACCGTGATAGTTGTGCAAAAAGTTCGAAAGGCTCTCTCAGTTTGTAATGGTACAGGTAAGCAGGTAACGACGGTTTGAAGTAACGACGGACAGACGCGCCTTCTGTGTGCGATTTCCATGTTGTATGTAAGGACATTTGTTGCGTTTGTGTGTGCTTGCATTCTCCTCCAACCTGTAGAATATACTCCACACATATATTCCGAAACCACTTTGCAAGTATGAGTGTGTTTGTGTATCCCTCCTGTAACAACAAAGACAACCAATCGACGCAATTGAATTCGGAGTGTGTGAATGTGCGAACGCAAAGAATTATATGTACAGAAAATTGTTTGCGTGTTGTTCGCGTCGACACGCATCTCTTTGCTTTGTAAATTGGCGGCACACACACGGCACACACACGCATGAATTGAATTACGCACAAAAAAAGGGAACACATCCCCGAACCGAAGAAAAAATGATACGTGCGCGTTTTTCGCGTTTCGGTGTTTTGAGTGATGTTGCCCGCTGTTGAGTGTGTGTGTGTTGAGTTGAGAGAATGTTCATCTGTTTGCATATTTCATCACACGCACGCTCACACACTGGCACTCTTGCACGCCATTTCTTGTGCGTGTTTGATTAATGCTAATACGAAGACATGTGCTTTTCCGTTTGTTCAATTGAGCTCGAGAGTGCTCATGCTCATACACGCGCTTTTCGTCGCCATCGTGTTATGCACACGCATCACATTGTCGCTACATCCCGTCGTTACGTGGGTGTTACGGTGAGCAGTCGACGGCAACGGCGATTACGTGCTGTTGTGTAGACATCGTCTGCGAAAAGAGTTACAAGAAGAATACCAGAGACCAGACTTGTGATTGTGTTCGCTTCGGCGCTTTTTGTACGGGCGAGAAGGCGGCTCATGTTGCGCAACAACAACAACGACAACCAGTTGAAATTCGAACAACAAGAAGGGAGAAGAATGCAGGATGCAAAGTTACGACAACAACACGAACAACGAGTTTGCCAAATAATGCGGCGATTAGGGTATTTAATTCCCCTCGTTCGCGAATAAGAACATCAAGTTACACAACATTGAGATATGGGTAAATCATTCGCATTCGTGCACGACAGAACAAAGGTATGTTCCTCCGACTTTTCGAACAAACGACAACGATCAACGACACACAATTAACGAGAAAAAATAGGAGAAATATCGATTTCACGGCACGGCATCAAATATAGCACTTCTTAGCTAGTAAATGAATAAGGGACACAGACTTTCTCCTGATCCTTCCGCTTATTACAGTGCATAACGCCAAATTGTATGACTGTCTGCTACGAACAAAAAACTCCAAATAATGCTACTATAAGGATATTTAATTCCGCTCGTTCGCGGATAAGAACATCAAGTTACACACCAGATATGGGCAAATACTTCGCATCGGAAAGGACAAAAGTATGTTCCACCGACATTCGACACACACAGTCAACAAACGACCAGCAAAGCACAACGTCCAACAAAAAGGAGAAAATTGAAACAATTCCGCACGGTGGCATCAAATAGATTCCGGGGACTAAATTTAATTACGCGCCGAAAAAGTTTGCGCGACACTTCGGCCACATAGCTGAGTGTGAATTTCCGACATCGGCTTTGTCACACCACGCCGACACACACACACACATTCTTTCTCACACCCCCGGCCGACCGACCAAAGGAGAGACCGACCGACCGAACCGAAGCGCCGCCGCTCGACGCATAAATAACAACGAATAAAATCATAAATTATGCGTCTGAACGCGTCGTCGTCTCTGGAACCGGCGTCGCTCGCACACGCTCGCTCATAATAAGACCGTGTGTTTCAGCACAGGTATTCCGCCACACACACTCACTCGGCGCGGCGGAAAAGTTGCCCGCCGTGGCGGAAGTCTATGTCTCTCTAGCAGACACACAATTAGCAAATGTCATGAGATAAACGCTCCGGCGAACACTGAGCAATATGCTGCAGTGTGTTCTATGCGCCAAGCGGAGCGAACAGGAGCTTACGCACAGCGACCGCCGAAAATATCGGGCCGTAATAAATAATGGAGCTGCGACACGTTATACTTTTCTGCAGCTCCTGCTGCTGGGCGACAGGGCGTTGTGAGCGAACGAGCGCGCCGAGGAGGGTTGTCGTCGTTTTATTCGCGTATTGTGTCTGTCGCGAATAAACTAGAAGAATGTGTATGCTGCGCATTTGCTGCGGCTGATCGTGCGGAGGACCGTTGGAGTTATCGAAAAATCGAAGATAACAAAAAATGTCGTATTTTTCATATTCAGATCAACGTAGACTTGTCAGCCCTACATAAATGGAAGCTTATGAAACACTTTCATATTAGGTTGATATTGAGTACATGTTACTTCAGTTTACAGCAACAAAAGAAATTGAACAGGAACAATACTTCACTCCAGAAAACACTGTTGTTGTAGTAGTTGTTGTTTTTTACGTTTCAAAAAGTTCCTGACAGGGTCACTAACGCATCTTTCAATCTGTTAATGCCTATATCTCCTGAGACCTGAACAGCTGTGACGTAATGGAATTATTGGAACTGTGGATTACTGATTACAACAGAGACTTATGATCAAAAGTTTTGAATCATATGAAACATTATAAAAATCGGCAATTTTCCTTTTTACAAAGACACATCGAATCGTTCAGATTATTTTGAAATTATCGAACGTTTATTTTTCAGATCGATCATAATCGCTTATTTTGCGATATCACACGGTCCCTATGTGTGTGTAGGAGTGTGTCATCTTTGGCCGGGTCTGTGGGGAGCCGACGGCGCGCTGTCGCCGATGTCAGTGGCCGCCGGGACATTTTTGGGCCCATGCGCGCGTGTGATATGGGGTGGCACGTTCGGTTTTGGGCGCACACTCACACACACACGGGATATAAGATGTAATACGAACAGCAGCAACAGCACAACTTAATATAGACAATCAAGACACGATGAGGACGAAGACGCATGGCTACGTACTTCTGATATTACCTTAGCAAACATTTTGATACACACGTCTAAACAAATAACACACACGCACGCGCATTCGGAGGAGCAGAGAGCGAAGACGAATACCATATCATATCATAATAATACATAAATATTGAAAAACACACACAAATAAACAGCGGCGAGCTAATGCGAACGGAAAAATAAACGTCGAAGGAGTATACGATGAGATAATTGACGCCGCACAATTTTCAACGACGACCAGACACGTAGAGAGACACAAATACAATATGCAGAATGTGTGTGGTATTATGTGCAGATAGTGTATAAAGTGGATAATACGAGCACGAGCGATTGCTTTTCCAATGAAATCACAAACACAAATTATTTTATGTACACAGGCACACGCACGTGGTGAATGGATTTCGAGGTGGATTATGTGCACGAATCACGATTTTGTACATAAACGAACAAACAGATTAGACATCGAAACACTAGGATTGGGTACATACCTGAGGCGTTGTGGCGGCGGTCGCCGTTGCCGGATGCGTGTCGAGCGTGTGCGCCGACATCACGATGGTGGTGGTTTTTTGCATTTTGTCATCGTGATGCTGGGCGACTTCGGTGGGCGATTTGGGCGGCAGTTCGGTGAGATGGGTGCCGAGCGCCAGCGATTCGGCGGCGCGCACAATCTCGAGGACCTGGATGGGTGAACAGCGTCGAAATGTTCGAAATTGTGAGTATCAAACTGATAACTGTTTCATCGATTCATGAATGGTCCCACTTCTGGAATGAATACTCTAAATATCGACCAACTCTTCGGCACACTCGTACTTACCTTCTCCTGTGTGCTCTTCTCCCTGACACTGACCAGCGCCTGCTGGTCCGCCGAGTTAACCAGCGCTACATCTTTCGATGCAGCGGAAACTCGGGCCAATTGTTGGGTGTCGTCGTCGTCATCGTTGGGCAGCGCAGCGTCGTTGTCGGCCTCGAAGACCTCGGGCAGAGTCTGCGCGACGGAGGTAGTAGACATGGTTGGATATGGGTTGAGTATAGTATGAAGAAAGTACAATATGATCGCAAGTGTAGTTAGCAAGGAAGCTTATTGTATGCCACAACAACAACAACTTAACTTGAACCAGGTCGTAAAATCTATTTGATCGGAGAAGCCGCAGGTCTGAGATCTCTACAACAACAACAATATCGAGGCATTTGGAACAGCAGTGAATTTTGACAACGTTTGCATGAACAAGAGGACAAGTCCTGAAAGAAGTAATTCATCAATCCCAACCCCACTCACCTGCGACATCTGCGACACATCCTCATCGTCCCGGTCCAAACTCGACACACTGCGACTCATCTCCGACCCCGTCTCGCTCGTCCTCGATCCCATTCGCGCCGATCCCGTCCCTGTCCCCGTCCCCGTACTACTTCCCGTCACACTATGACTCATCCCTCCGCCATGCATCGCATGGATCAGACTCGACTTGTCGTAGCCCTTGCACACCACGATCTGGATCTCATTGCCCGCAGCGCGCAACGAATTCACCGCCTCCTGATGCGTGGCGCCCAGCAACGAGGTGCCGTTCACCTCCAGAATGCGCATGCCCACCTTCAGGCGGCCGTCGCGACGCGCCGCTCCGCTCGAGTTGATCTTGGACACGAAGACGCCCTCGTCGTTGGCGTCGCACGGATTGCCCTTCTGGCCGTTGAGGCCGCCCTTGATGTGCATGCCGAGGCGCTCGCCTTCGTTCTTGATCAGGAGGACGTTCTGTTTTTGTGGATGGGCGAAGATGGGAATGATAGATGTGTAAGAGAGAGCACGCGTTAGTACAGGAAAGAGTTGTGGTGGCAGGTTGAAGTTCATGTTTTTCAATCTTTCACTATTTAACTCCAAAATATGGAATAAATTGTTGCTAAATTCACAAATCGGAATTAGGAGTTTACTACAAAATAGATAATCATGTATAATATAAAGATAACTTGTGTAGAGTTAAATTGACAACAACGTTGACAACAACGTAAAAAGGCGAGAAAATAGACTGACTCAACAATATGAAGCGAGTACGTTTACTCGCCCAATCGAGTCGTCTCTTTCTCTTTTGCAATAACTGATTTAGTTGTCACGCTCAAATTCGCATCCAGAAACCAAACAACAACAAACATACGCGATTTTGTCTAGACGTCGAGTCTACTCGCCGACAAGTCTCTGCTTGTCAAGTCACTGACCGAATACGCATGACCCGGCCCGATGATGTTGTTGCAATTAACTAATAGCCGGACAGCTGCTGCGTGCTGCCTCCAGCTGCTATACATAATTTAACGTCAACATCTCTCCCTGTTCGTCGACGGGCGAGAACGTGCCGACTTCAACGCATCGCAAAAGACGCACAAACGTACCGAAAATTCGTGAACGTTCACAATGCATAAATAAAGATAATCACCGCATTGCGGCGACGGCGGGGGTTCGAAAATGGGATTGCACCCACAACATTCCCCCTCCATTCCGTGATCCCATTCCACCAGTCCGCAAAAGACGGCGTGATTGGTGGCGATGAGCCGACGCGACGCGCCATTCATTAGCCAGATAAATAGCGCATTTATATGTTATGAACCAACAAACAAACTAGCCGTATCAAGATTAAGGTTCGCCACCCCGCGCCTCGCACCCTCTGCGGTCTGCGGCGGAAAAGTGCGACTTATCCGGCGGGGGGCTGTCCGGAATGGCGATATATCGATGTTGAGGTGACATTATCCAGTTGGCACTCAGCTAATGCGACGTGAGGCGATAAGTATGAGTAATAGAACGAGATTCTATTAGAACATGTATAATGTTAATGCCAAGCTTCATAGTCCTTGATTTAATTCGATCGTCTGTTTACTATCACTGATCAAGTTGCGTGTCATTAGAAAGCTGCCGTTATTGTTTTTCTAACGGTGTAAGGTGTGATGTGTGATACCTAACATCGACGTTTGAACAAATTACAGAATCAATTCTATCCTCACACTCGATTAAACAGTCTTGTATTCATTTTCGAATATATCTCAAGACTGACACTGATTGTTGCTTATTGTTCGATTGTATCCTCATACTCACAGCTTCCGCCACCATAAGCCTGATGAATTGGTGTCGTTCATAAAAATGACCCAGACCCCGGCTTTTTCTGATCTCTTTCGTCTCTCTTGGCGCACGTCACATTCAATTGCGTCAAGGCGCGTCACACGCGTCCGAATGGATTACCAAACATACCCCGACAAAAAAACAACACACACGTATGGATATGTGGGGCAGCGAGATTCACTTAATTGCCAACACGTCATCGCCGCTGACAAATGTCTCCGTGAGCGTGATGTGTGTCGCCTAAGTTGTTTGACCAGAACTAGAACAGACAGCCCCCGAGATCATCCCGGCATCGCGCAGACCTCCGAAAGAGAAAGTGGAGTTGGGGTGTCAGTCTGCGGTCACTTTGTATGCGCAGCATACGTCGATTTGTTTGCCGCAAGTGTTTGGTGGCGGCGGTGTGCACACATCATCACAAAAGACCGGGAAGATCTGGGGGAAAATACTACTTTGCTTGTTCGCGTCTAGTTGTCGAATGTCTGGAAAGAACTTTTTAAGGAGGCTGTTACAATCAATTTTCCAACGAATTAGGTTCAATAATCGTATTATATTTTATCATCATCATCGTCATCAATGGGTGCTATTCACGGTTTTTTTTAGTAAGAATCTTGGTAGTTATAATATTATAACTACATTATTCGACC
>JANTBZ010076471.1:0-20184 GCA_024741255.1 Exechia fusca | reverse complement strand
GCACACCAAATTCACAATAGTTCACAATAGTTGCTGCTGCCGTCGGTCGTCGCTCGTGAAACAATTATAATTGAATTATTTGGCCATCGATCGTTACGACTTTGGAGTCCGTTCAATTTGTATGGAAAACCCGGTCGTTGTCGTTGTCGTACTCCAGTGACACCACAGCTAATTTGTACAGATATGTGAAGAGTTTCAAAGATCGGTGATATGGCGGTGATATGGGGGGCGATATTACTCTTCGAGATGAACGACACGAATTTTCAAAGATTTTCGGAAATATCGGATCGATTATTCCTATAGTGTTTCCTAGACAAATTATTTCCGAAGATTTCCATAAATTCCCGAATATTTCAAAAGATTTCCGAATATGTCCGAGGATTTCCATCGATTTCCACTTGATTTACATCGAAGTGTACACCGATTTCCGAATGATTCGACCCTCGGTGCGGATATCGCACACTCTGTTTACGTTTACGTTCGTCTGTGCACGTGCACTTTTACACCTATATATAATCATCCAGCATGTGCAGCATCGGCGAGGACGATTTCGGCGACGAGGGCGGCCTGCACACGATGCCCCTCGACCCACAGCCCACTCCGCTCCACTCGACCTCCACCTCCTCCTCCGACGTCGCCGCCGCCGCATCCGCCGCCACCACCATCATCTGCCGCCAGTGTATCGTCACCGCCGGCGGTGCCGACCTCGGCGGCCCCCAACCGGCTGCCGTCAAACTGCCCTGCAAGGAGCCGCTGTGCGTCCAGTGCTTCCTCGCCTATGCGCGGCACAAGTTCCGCGCCAATCTGGGCGCCAACAAGTGCATACCGCGCAACGGACGCGTACTGCTGAGCTACGATGGCTCGGCCAACGCCGGCGCTCTGCTCGACATGCTGCGCTACGCGACCACGATGGACCGGTTCAAGAAGCTGCACGTCGTGCCGCTGGTGCTGTTCGTCGACGAGCACTGTTTGTCCGCCGGGAGTGCCGCACAGGTTCAGCGCATCGAACACGTGCAACGCGTGCGCTCCGTTCTGCAGCAGTTCGGCGACATTCCGGCGTACTACGTTTCCATTGCACAAGAAGTAACCGCCGATCTGCCGCTGGTTCCCATCGAGCTGGCCAACATCGACGCTGTGCACCTGAACGGCCTCGCCGCCACCGAGCGGGAATTCAACCATCGCTTGAGCCAATTCGACTCGCTGACCGCTCGCCAGGAGCTAGTCCGCGGGGCGCGAGCGCGCCTCCTGCGCGCCAGCGCCGCCGGGCTGGCCGCGCCGTTCGTGCTGGTGGCGGACGCGTGCGCCGATCTGTCGGTGCGCCTGCTCGCCAACATCGCTCTGGGTCGCGGCACGTCGGTCGGGGACGACGTGGCCTTCCGCGATGCGCGCTTCGGAGCGGGCGCCGCGCAAACGCTGCGGCCGTTGCGCGACTTTAGCAAGCTGGAGGTGGACGAGTACGTGCGGCTGGCCGCGGTGCCCGGCGGAGCGGAAGTGTGCGGGCAGCGTGCCTATGGCGAGGCGAACGAGTGCGACAGCATACAGAATCTGACGCGAGCCTTTGTGGCCGGACTGCAGGCGGACTTCCAGTCGACGGTGTCGACGGTGTTCCGGACGGGCAGTAAGATTGCAGCCGCATCGACGACGAGCGGTGCTGGCGGCAAGTCGAAGGCGGCGGTGAATACGGCGGAGGCAGTTGAGCTGCCGAAATGCACCGTATGCGGATCGGCATTGGATTGCGGGAGTTCGGAAACGCTGCTGGCCGTCGAGTTCTCGCGCAAGTGTGTGATGCAAGGTGATGGCGGCGAGGAATCGGCGGCTGCGCCGGATGACGAAACTGCGTCAATGTGTTACGGTTGTCGGAATATTTTTGGAGATCTGCGGGCGGGGAATGAGCTGGAAGATTATGTGGAGTTTTTCAAGTAGTGGTGTACGAGGTCTGGGAGCTATTAAAAAACTGTGTAAAAACCGTGTAAATCGCGTGTTAAAAACCGTATTCGACTACATTTTTGATGACACGACCCCGACATTCAGTCGCTAGTTCGCCACCCTTTCATATTCCACACTCTGCTCACAATCAGTCTCGATCGGCCGCTCCTGCGTCGATTCGGTAACCATCACAGTGGCCTTAAGCAGACTTGACTCACCACCAGCTTCGATCGGCCACACCATCCATTCGTTAGCGAGGAAATTTGCCAGCAGTTGCTGCAATCCGTACAGGGCGTCCATGTACGCATCTTCGACAGCGTCGTATTCGCCATCGAAATCGCTCCACACTGCCGTGAACTCCTTCCAATAGTTGTCCAACAAATTGAACCGCGAACGATAATCGCCATCTCCGTCTGCAGTCTGGCGAATGCCACCCACCGCGTGTTGACACCAAACACCAATACTCTTGCGCCTCAAACTGCTTAAGTTGCTCGAACTCGAATACCATAATGCCATATTATGAAGGACGACTCTCCGGCTCCGGCTACGTCGAACCAAATGTCCTTCGCTACTTAGTGGACTGTATGAATTGTGAAATTGTGAGAACTCTCGCAAATGACATTTCAAACGTTTTAATCTATGACTTTGTACGTTTTCTGCGATGTAGCGCCATCTGACCAATGTGACATGTATACAGTATAAACGCCTCTCTTTCTCTCGCACTACGTTTGACAGTAGAATTTCAAGTAAAACCGCGCGTTGTTGTTGTTTTACCTCTTCCTTCTTCGTGCTTCGTGCGCTTCATCTGCGAACCTCGCCAAGTGTTTTTCCTTTTCATTTTATTTCTTCCCTTCTTTCCGTCGAGTGCGGACGCGCTCCGGTCGCGAAAATTAGTGCCCCCAAATTGTGTGCATACACAGTGTATGTGTATAGGTATAGGTTCCACCCGCGCATAATTGGAGCCCACAATCCGCATTGGCTCTGTGTGTGTGTGTGTGCGTGAGTGTGCGTGTGTGTGTGTGAAGCGGTCGTGGTGCTGAATGTGAGGTGTCGGCGAGCGTGAGAGTGCATGCGGTTTCGCCCGTTGCTTGTGGAGCATTTTGGATTACCGCTCAGCTCGACCCTGAGCCACACATCACAACGGCGGATACATTTGGCGCATGCGCAATTCGCCCCAGCAGCAGCAGCCGTTAAAATCGTTAATTTGCTGTGCAGGAATTCAACATGGAAATGTCCGGGTAAGTTTCCATTTCCATGTGCGTGTGTGTGATCGACAATCATCGCGAGCTCCGCGCATTAAGCGACGGCGCGGCGGCGCTCGTTCGGCCATTTTAATCTAGTATATAGCTGCGCAATCCGATCCGTCCGGCGTGGTTGATTGTGGAGTGTTTAAGTCATAGTCTGTTTTGATCTATATCACTTTCGATATTCCGAATTTGGAGAAAGTGTTTGACTTGGGGACATAGTGTGGGAGGGGGTCCATTAGATTAGAAGATTTGAATCGTAATCAGTATACATGCGGTTTACTTTACTCTATCCATATGCGTTTGAGCGAGTAAACATCTATCCGTCTATCTCTTTCTCGACGGTGACGCCTCAGCGTAACCATTCTTATCCGTATATAGTGTAGACGGACCTAAGACTAACATTGTAGAATTTTTCAACGAATTGCAACAAATATTTATAAGGCAACTAGGAAACAACTAGAACTAAATATAAAATTATGCAATACTCAGTTCTTGTAGAAGTAGAGTGCTTGCCCCACGATCAGAAGGTCCTGGGATCCCGGTCCCGTAAGGTTGCGGGTTTTTCCGATGATGATCCAAGGGAGGATGTTAAATGTTGTCTTATACAAAGGTATATATAACGGAGGCCACGACCCGTATCGGGTTGTAGTGCCGTTAAGCCAGCAACACATTTCAGGTCTAGAATGGTTATTTATTATCACATGCACATGCTGTTGAGCTGTAATGTTATACATAGAATGTTTTGGTTTGCATAAACATAATCATTTCTATAATATCGTTTGTAGCTTATATAAGAAGTACGAGGCAACGAAGTAATAGAAGTAATCAGTGTTCACCATTATGATCTATCATTGACACACTCCCACCATCGTAACAAAGTTAATTTGACATCTTTTCATCGACAATGTTTTGCTTACCAGTTATCGATCATCAACCCCACTCTACTTTAGTATGAAACGATGCTCACGCATAGCAGCTGTATGTCGGATGCAATGAAACTCCGTAACATGCGTTTTGTTCTACCATTTACTTGGCTCACGCGTGCACCGAATGTTGTTGACCCAATCGCACTGCGTGCGCTGGCGTGCGTGAGTGGTACGTGCAGCGCGTACACGGTGCGCGCATACACCCTCCCGAATTGCAGCCGCGCATGACCCCGCGTCTCGTGTGCGCATGTGTGTGTGTGTGCACGACATCAGCCAGCACATTTTCAATTTCCATGCATGACACCCATCTGCTCGGCCCATCTGTACGTATAGCCAGTAGCTGCAACAGCAGGATCAGCATTAAAGGTTGACTTTGTACTTTGTACTATGGCACTGGCGCTCTGGCCATCATCAAACCCGCATGAAGCGTAGCATCTGTACACGCAGGTTTGTGCGAATAAAAACAATGCAGTTTGCGTGCACGTTTCTTCGTCTATGGTTGGTGTTGAATATAGGAATAGGTATATGAGCATTCATCTGATCCGCAGTAGCGTAGTTTTATATTGTAGTACAGAGCCATGCTATGTGTGTGTGTGTGTGTGTGTGTGCGTTTGTATGCCTGGCATCCTCGAACCGGTTTGCACACGTGTGTGCGTCGTGTATGTGTATGTGTGTGTGTGTGTGTGTGTTAATTGAAACCACCATGACAAACGCGCCACGATCGCGCCAAGAGAAACCCCTCTCGTGTAGTTCATTTTTACCCGCGTGCGTGTTGTGCATGCATGCATGTGTCGCGTCGACTTGCCGGTGCCCTCAGCATCAGTGCACGTTGTTGTTGCGCTGGCTACCGAGCCACCCTTCTCACTTTACACCAATCGGTGAGCCAAGCACACACACACACACTGCATTGCGAGCATGCGCGTACGGATCACGAAGTGTACACGTGCGCGTAATACCGTAATGTGCGTACGCGTACGCGAACAACTCACGTGCTGTGTGTGTGTGCGTCCGGTGCGTGCGAGTGCGCGCACCCCTCGGTTGTGTGCGTTTGGTGCTTGGGGACTTGTACACAAGCACACACACGCACACATATTATTACATTATACACACAATCGCGCGTTTGCGGCACTCCGACCAGAAATTTGTCTTCGTATGTGTACTCGAATACATATACATAGTATATCTCTGCTCGCGTATCCCCGGTCCCCGGCGTGCGTGTGTGTGCGTTTGTGTGTTACATGTTTGTGTAAACATAGTGCGCATGCGCAACGATGCGTGTAGAGAAGATTGTGCTGTGTGGTGCGTCGCGTCTCGATCTCGTCTCCAGAGCACGGATGTGCGTACGCGCACGCATTGTGGTTGATATAAATCGTCAGGCTCGTCCGTCGTCGTCGCTCATGTGAAACCGACCCGACCCCACGGATATTCTACGACGCAATCATTATCGTCCACGTCGTCGTCGTCGTTGCGCATGAGCGTACACACACACACGCATACCCGTACAAGGGAGTTTTAAGAATACGTTCCGTGCGTGCGCGTACCCAAGATATATGTGTGCTTTTCCTTGCACGTCGACGGTCGACGGCACCGTGATGGCCTTTGCGCGTATAGAGGTATAGGTCGATTTGACTCGAATCGAACATCTGCCATGCGATGTGCGTTGATCGACACAAGCTGCGCGGAATAGAAAACGAATACATCTACATATGGTTTAAGTCAAGGATTTCCACAATGAAGACGTGAGTTTTGTTAGGATTTTAAAATATTATTATTCGTTTTGCAACTTTGCACTAGTAGGCAGACCATGATTTTCATTGTACTTGTTGAACTTCAATAGACATCGACTTGTCTCGTTTTCTAAAAATGTTTCGTTCCTTTTGGTTGAAGCATAATCACGCTGAATGTATTAGTGAACTAAATTCAATTTTAAGTCCACCCCGATTTATTTTAATCTATTCATTTCAACAATTAGGTTTTATAGGGCGATTGTAGAGTTTTTTTTGGGAATCAATATCGCGAAATGGTTTTTTGGTATAGAGTTATGAAAAAAATTACCTTGAGTAGTGTGCCGAAAGAATTAGGGATTCGGTATCGCGGGACGATATTTGTATGTATTTACAGAACCAGTGTAAAAAAAGAAGATGTCTTTATTTGGTACATTGTATAGTTGTTGACCGATTTTGGCCTCCGTCAACATTTAAATTCTCCTCCAATCAGGCCTATTCCACGTTTGTTAAATGAAGGAAAACGTATATTGCGGGACCGGGTGGCTATACTTTATGATAATTTCCAATTGACAATACCTGGCAGCATTTTATTTCAACCTGATCCAATTGGCAAACAAATTCCGAAATCGAAGCAGATCTATTCCGCTGTAGCATGTGCTCAATATATTATCTCTAGGACATCTCAATAGGTGATACAGAGCGTATGCATGGCGTATTGAGATGTCCTGACCACATCCGATTGAGATGTTGTGAGGACATCTCGTTCGGAATCAATGTTGTTTGTGTTGCGTATGCGACTGCACATCATAACATCACGTCACAACACTCGACGTTCGGGTTAATTACGAGAACTGTCAAGCAACATAAGGATCAAAATATTTACATTGTTACCCATAAGGGTAACACACATACACCTCGTTATAATGTTCTTTATAATTGTTTGACAGTTCTCGTAATAAAGGGGATTGCCGATGAGCCAGAGCCAGATTTTGTCGGATATATAATTCTCGAAATAGACATCCTATTGGTTTTAAATAATCGATTTAGATGATCTCAGCTCATCTACATTGTATGGTAGGGATGTCTCTTGAGCATCTAAATCGAATTCGGTTGCCGTTAGGCACATCTTTGTATATTATGGATGATCTCAAGATGTCTTGAGGATCGCGATTGGCCGTAGGGAATATTATCGAGATTCATTTTACTGTTTTATTATTAGTTTTATATAATTCTTGATCTTTAATTAGTTACTAGATTATTATTATCGATAATCCACTTGTACAATAAGTTTCCGTTCACCGAATCACCACAAAGTATATAACTATACTCACGACTCTCGACCACTTCATTCATTTCCGCGCAGAATGCATCTAACCTCCGCCCTCTACGAGTCGGACTCGGGCGACGACGACATGTCCGAACTCTCCGACTCCGGCGGTGCCCTCGACATCGATCCGCTCGATCCGACGCGCCGCCTGCACCTGAACAAGTCGCGCTGGACGAAGCACGAGGACGCCGCCCTCAAGCAGCTGGTCGACCAACACGGCGAGCGCTGGGAGAGCATTGCGCGTCTGCTCAAGGATCGCACCGAGCTGCAGTGCCAGCAGCGCTGGACAAAGGTGCTGAATCCGGAGCTAATCAAGGGCCCGTGGACGAAGGAGGAGGACGACAAGGTCGTTGAGCTGGTGTCGCGCTACGGCCCGAAGAAGTGGACGCTGATCGCGCGCCAGCTGAAGGGTCGCATCGGCAAGCAGTGCCGCGAGCGCTGGCACAACCACCTGAATCCGTGCATCAAGAAGACGGCGTGGACGGACGAGGAGGACAGCATCATATTCCATGCGCACCAGCAGTGGGGCAACATGTGGGCGAAGATCGCCAAACTGCTGCCCGGCCGGACGGACAATGCGATCAAGAACCACTGGAACTCGACGATGCGGCGCAAGTACGAGTTCGGCATGAACGAGCCGCGACGCTCGATCCTCAACCACCACGTCACGTCGGGTTCGGGGACGTTGTCGATGTCGGCGTACGCGGACGACGGCGGCGCCGATCTGACGAGCACGGGCGGTCTGAAGGCGTTGACGATGGCCGCGAAGCGAAAGGCAGACCAGCAGTCGGTGGGCGCCGATGGGCAGATGCACTACAAAATCGTGCAGACGGGCGGGCGACGCAGTGGTGGCATCGCGCTGCGGCCGCAGGTGCAGCCGGTGGCGGCGGCGGTCAGTGGTGGCAGTCGGCAGTCGGCCGGAGGCGCCGCCAATGGGGGTGGACTGATGGTTTGCAAGGCGGAACCAGATGCAGGTGAGGAGGAGCGAACAGCTATAATAATCATGAGGTTCAATATATTCTTAACGCAATACGATTGTTTTGCCGCTCCACAGGACAACCGCCCCGGATGCTGAGCAGTAATCCGCCCAACATATTGAGACGGCACAAATCCGAAGCGGTAAGTGTGTCGATACGATTCGAGGAGTCACTCATCCGCATGCTTTGTAGACTGTATTGTTCGTTATGTGTGATTCACAATCGCGTCGCGTGTGTCGTATGTCGTATGATCTGTTTGTGTCTCCCTTTTCGCAAAATCACGGCAATCATCGCAATTTCGACGCAAACATCGCAACGACATATGAGCACTGGCAAATTAACGACGCATCAAATCATGTGAATAGCGTGCAGACTAAACCCGCGGATGATATCCCTGACTGACTGACTGACTGACATTTGATCTCTCTCGATTTGCAAATCTCTATTGTTGCAGAAACCGGCCGCTGCCGATGCCACGGCCCAGTTCGCATCCACTGCGACCATGGCGGGCTGCGGCATCAGCGGCCCGGGCAACAGCAGCTCAGAGACTCCAACTGCGACCACTCAGGCGGTGCTAGCTGGCGTTACGCCCATCAAGCCATTGCCCTTTTCGCCCAGCCAGTTCCTGAACTCGCCCTCACTGAGTCTGTCCTTTGACGTTGTGCTGCCCGCTAGTACGCCGGTGCGCAAGCACTTCCAAAAGGTGTGTTTTGTCGTTCTTCGTTCTGTGTTCTGGTGGACTGTTTGGCGCGTCTAGGTGTTGATAACAACAGCAATCGGATTGGTTTTGGGTATAGTAATATGCAGACCGAGTGTTTTGGTATTTATTGTCATTCAGATCGGTAACTCCGGTAACAACTGTTTACGTTTAATCAATAACGAAGGACTCCTTTCTGCTTGTTGCTCATCACAGTCGTACGGCTCGGTCCAGCGCAACGCGATGCACATCAAAACGGAGCTCGGCGACGAGACGGACGTGATGAATCGGGCCATCGATCACTACGATGAGGACGACGACGACGACGATTACGATTCCACTGCGCAGTCGCCCAGCAAGAACAAGCGGTATCTGCTGAATGAGCCGCGCACGCCGACACCGTTCAAGAATGCCCTCAACGAGTTCCGCAAGCGACGGGGTGACAAGTGAGTGAAGAACAAAAAGAGTTAAAAATCAAAGCAACACATGTTTCAGATCATAGTAAATCTTAAATCGACCAAGATTTTTTGTCTAGGAACGCGAACAGCGCTCAACTACATTGGTACAGTGAGAATGACTTAAAAAATATTTACGAGTCTGCTTCATGAAATTTGAAATTTGACTCTGGTCTTTGAGAACAAATTGGCTATCCACTCCAACATCGTCATCCTCTCATCAATATTCCGAGTCGTTATTTGTCTGCCAATTCACTTTTATTCGCACATTAGCACAAACCCTTCCAACACTTCATCTGCCAAATCTAATCTAAATCTTGCCATTACTACCACCCCCGCATCTCCCGAAACAGCTACGTCCCCTCCAGTCCCGGACGCATCGACGACATTGCCGAGATCATGAAGAAGGAGCACGGCGAGGCCAGCGTCGCCGATTCCCTGTACGAGACGGACATCAGCAACAATGCGACGCACAACGAGACGCAACAGGCGGCCGCAGCCGGTCGCATGAAGCGCCAGATGCTGCACCAGCAGCAACAGCAGCAGCCCAAGAAGGCCAAGAAGTCGCTGGAGAGCAGCTGGGAGCCGTGCGAGCTGCCCTACGTGATCGAGACGCCGGTAAGTCCAAGTGGCTGTGTAGCACACGAAGTACATCAACTAATCGCAATCCGATCCGCGTGCAGAGCAAGTCGCTGAACTCGGACTCGGGTGTGATATTCTCGCCGCCGAGCATCGTCAAGAACACGCTCGGCGAATCCGCGATGCTGATGGGCGCCGACCTGCTGGACAACGACGACACCGTCGCCCCCGACGGGCCACCACCCCTGCCGGGTGGCGGCCTCCCGCCGAATCAGGTAGACAACCCCGCCACCGCCAACTACTTCTACTATAACCAAATAGCGAACACCGCCACAACAACACAACAAACGTACAATAACATCACCAACACGAACTCTGAACATAGCGCCACCAAAACGCCAATATTGAACACTATACTTAAGTCAACGAACAGGGCGAACGCTCAGCGCGCGCATGCCAGCATCGCATTCAATCCGTATGCGGACGAGAATGCGGCGCCCAGTTACAGCTTCCAGCTGTCCAAACTGATGCGCAGTGCAGGTGCGGTAGTGAAAGAAGAGCCATCATCGACGTCGTCTAATCCGAATCCAACCTATCCGACGAGCCAGTCATCCGTCTGTCTCACCTCGACGCCGACGCAATCGCTGACGCGATCGTTCGGTTTCAATCGCACCAATTTGATGTGGCAACCGACGACGTCCGCTCAGCCGTCTGGCTCGAACACGACGCCACTGCCGATGCACAGCATTGGCAGCACCGGCGGTGGCGGCAGCAAAATGTCGAACATCAATGTGAGTCGTTTCCAAATTCGCTCCATGTCCGCCGAGCAGTTGGTCGGCAGTCAGCCGGCGTCGTTTTTCGCGCCCGCCTCCGTTTCGTCGCAATGCGGACCGACGGATGGTGGCGGCGGCGGATTTCGGCCGCTGTTGCCGCTGAATTCGGTGCGCACCGACGGATTCAGTCCGTTTGCGGACGAGAACAGCAGCAGTTCGAATTTCGTTGATGATGCCATGACGTTCAAGAGCTACGATTTGAATGACGAGTACTGGCTGAACTTTGAGTGAAGCGAGTTGTCAGCTTCAACTGTACATATGGGAAATTTAGTTGCGCATTGAACAGTTCGCTAAATCGGTTGGTTGGATGAGGATTTTTCTATATGGTTCGCCTATGTTTCTTATGTTGCGTTTCAAATGAATTTATTTATTTTTGTTTAAGTATTCGATTTTATTATTTTTTGTTTATCGCGACGCGAGCTGATCGAAGATGATGATTCGGATTAAGTACTTGCACAGACACATTCACATCCCAGTTACCCAAACAGCAAGAAGCCAGTACCATTGTACCAAATTATCGTATAGCATTTAGCTCAAGAGCCTACCAAAAAGCAAATCCAAAACTGACCGAGCAAAGTTTCGGCGACGTCGTCGACGATGATTTATTAACTTATTGCGAAGCTGCAGAAAATTATTTAATACGTAATATATTTTCTATTTAATTAATAACTATTGAAATCGATCCGAAGACCACTAATAATAATAATAATTGCTCTAGTTACACATACAGTTTAAATGAATTTTATACGAGCACTAATAACATACACGCGCACATATTATACACACAACGAACACTTTCTAACACTTTGTCTTGTTTATGTTTCGGGCATTATTGCAATATTGACAACGGGTTCTATTCAAACGTAACGATTAGTTGTATTTCGGCATGGTTATTGACGCTTTCCTTTCTCCGAATTCGATTTATCGTTTGAACACACCAACTCACCAACACAAACTATTCGTTTAAATTTCTGAAACCCAACGAGCGACCACCAAACAATCTGTTCATATGTTTTAAGTTGCACAAACATATTTTCTCCACACAACCACACCCTACAATTTTCCCTGAACCCCCCACCCACCCACTGCACCTAATCTTTATTTCTGTGTATCTAAACTCGTGTCAATATTGTAAAAATGCTTGAAATAAAAACCATGCCATTTCAGAGCTTTAATTGTTGTCACGTCCGCCACTTGCGCCGCCATTCCCGCACATTGCTCATTTGCACACACGCACACATTCGCACACAGCCCATTTCCATTCACCCCCGAATGTGTTGAGTTTGTGTCTGTGTGTGTGTGTGTGTGTGTCAAGCTTGTGAGGGTATTCCGGTGTAAGAGCGTATGTGGTCGCATTTATTGCCTGTATGAGTACGCATTCACCAAACCACGCAAACCTTGTTTCGTTTTTTTCGTATTATTTTTGGGGTCGTAGTTTATTCGTATTCGCTCATGACAAAAAACACATGAAATTCCACAGCGTTCGGGTGTGGTTCGATGCATTCAGTTTGGCCAGAAGCGACGCTCCAACCAGAACAACATACTGCTGGACTTGGCGAAGGAGAACAAGGTGATCATCAACGGAGTGGTGTACGACGTCGATCCCAAGGCCAACCGGCGACCGAAGGTAAGGAGTGTGGCGTCTGTGTGCGCGTCTGTGTGCGATGCTGATGGGTTTTTGGTTTTGACTACTGCAGAAACGGCTGGACGCCCGCTGGGAGCGGTATGCATGCGGCAAGACTCGCGACCAGCAGCTGATGACGCGCCTGGCCTACATGTTCGCGACCAACAAACCCTCGTCGACGCTGCAGCCGCGTTCGCTGAACTTCAGCAAGGCCTAGCCAGCAGAGCCGGATGGCGGATGAAGCTTCGTTTATATTTTAGTGTTTTCAAACGTATTTTGTATTCCATTTCTTTACATCTGTCGTACATTAACTGAACTCGAAAGTTTGAGAGATAATAATAATTAACAAAATATGCACTATAGCAGACGTAATCATTTATTATGTAAAATACATTAAAACATATGTATAATCATCAATCATCACTGTGTGTGCTCTAGTATATTATTCCGTTTCCGCCGGGGTTGATTCCCGATTACTAGGTTTAGGAGGACAGCCAAGGGCCCACGACGCGATTTTTTAATTCGTTCTGATATTCACTTCCGGTTGTGATGGATTTAGGTAAGGATTTAGAGGAACGTCAATGTAAATCACTATCCAACAGCCTCATTTTAAAGAAATGTCACCTCATTGTAGCCGATACTATTAGTTTATTCAACGATCGTAAGAAGAATATTTTCAAGTATTAATCGTCAGTAGAGATATTGCACTGTAATGTGTGTCCCAAAATGTTCAAAGGTTCTTCGACAACCAAGGACTTGCAAGAGTTAAATGAAAACGCATGCTGCTAACTCATTCTCATTATTCATTTTTCATTATACATGAGTGCATGCAATATAAAACAAATTAGGTCGATGAGTTTTTATGAAATGTTGCCTAGGGTTACTCTTTGGATCGCTGTGCGCTGTTCCAACCACATGACAGCTTCAAACCCGAAACCAAATATGAAGCCCTGCTACACTTCAAATACAAGGGGAGAATATAAAGGGAGGCCAAAACCTACGGGATGAAGCACCAAAAACAGTTTTTAAATATATTTAACCGTTGTCCAGTGGCGAGCCTTCAATTTTCATGAATAGAATGCACGGCCATATAGGTATTAACTAGTAATGCACCAATACTACGCGAAAGGAGCGAGAATCACTCGCTGAATCCATTGGGACGAAAACCCTTCTTCAAACTGACTGGATGACGCATAGCTGGGATTTCGAATGCATTACTCAGCTATGCCGACATCTTGCCAGCTCTGGGAAGGGCGCGACAAATTCACCGACACCGTACGTTCTCATCGAACACACCGAACACTCGCAAGCCATGCCGGCGGACTTGTGCAATTTCTTCGTTTCGTAGCAAAACGAGCGCGCGCACTATTTGAACAAGTCGTTATGACGCGTTGCTCAACCGTCGCGTACCGTATTCAGTATTGGTTTAACACGCGAGTTCGTCGCTTACAAGTCAACAAACGCGGCAGACTCGCGCGCTTGTGATGGATCTCGACCGCGAGAGGACCGGCCGAACCGGAGAACTTATGCAATATTTGATCGAATTTAAAACGTGATGTGCGCGAGTGATCGCGTGTCTGGTCTGCTGGTAGTCTCGGTGCGATCGACGATGTCCACGGTCGAACTGCTGGATGGTAACTGAATTGTCAACGCGAATGGTGGCGACGACGAAAAGGGGCGACACATTTCAATTTTGTTTTATTCAATTTTTCGGTTCGGTATCGCACACGCCGCCGCTTTATGTGCGTACGTGATTGTGGCTTCGTTGCTGCCGACGATGGTATTGTGGGCAGACGACGGACGCCTTCCAGCCAATGTAAGCGATTCGGACGATCGCGCGGCAACGCGACGTTCGAATGCACAGGTAGAGAGCGATATAATATGCTGCTGGGCGTTTCACACCGCACTCACCGCGGTGAGTGTGTGCGTGATCAAGATGCGCGCGCGCGATTAGAAGACGTGTGTGCGTAAGGTAAGCAGCAGTACAGACGTCGATACACTCGCACTCGGATCGACATGCGTGCGCGTGTGCGGAGTGCGGTATGGATGATATGTGTCTAGCATGCTAATGGCTCTCTGGCTGGAACAACGACGCCGCGCGTTGACACGAAGACGCATCGAAGACGACACGATCGTTGCGTACCCCGATCACTTCATCGACGGAGTTCTCTGAAAATCTGCTAGTCAATGAAGCCACCGTGATGATGTCTGATTGCATGCGCGTAAGCGGTGTGAAATTCGAATGTAATCCCATGCGCAGGATGTGAACTTCCATAAAAACACAGTAGTTTTATGCTGACGGCAACCGGAACTCGTATCCCATATCAAGGCTTCTGCATGGCTGTATTTGGGCTGTGCGTTCCATTCGAATTGTTATTGAATTATTCAGTCCATTCAGGTACCTGCCATATAGTGCTGCATTCCATATAATGAAGACATGAAAACTTTGAATATATTTATTCACTCGCCGTGACTGTGACTAACAAGTTATGAAGCTCGCATCGGGCGCATATTCATTAGCATTCGATTCACGTGCGCGTTCAATATCCGCCCGCGTCGACCCAAACGAGAAATGGGACTGATGCGAGACGATGTTATTGGTATGAGAACGCAAAACTAATGAACAAAATACACCTTGCGCTTTGAATTAACGACCGAATTGATATTGCACTCGGGTCGATATTGCAGATTGGCGAAATCCAGTCACAAATCTAAGTGAACTGCTGCGCGCTCATTTCAACAACGAAGAAACGTCATCGTGCTGGTAGCGCATTCGTCGCGTTTGTTATCATGGTTTGTTATCATTTTATCGCAGCAATCGCGCCGGTAGTAATTAGCATATTTCCCTTCAAAATGACACAAGCTTCGGAAAATCGCGCTTCTTAACGCGAGCCACCCACATTCCGCCGGCTGCATTCAGATCCAGCCTCCAGCACGCCATCCCCAAAATGCTCAACATTCTGCTCTACGGAGTGCTCGTCCATCTGCTCTTCCTGGCCAGCATATTCGTCGTCTACTTCCAGTCGCCCGTCATCCAGGGACTGCGGCCGCAGCCGGACCTGAGCGAACCGCCAGCCCGCCGTCTGGTGCTGATGGTCGCGGACGGTCTGCGCGCCGAGTCGTTCTATCGCGATGGCTGTGCGCGAACGCCGTTCCTGCGTGACCTGATGCTCAGCAAGGGCGTGCAGGGCATCTCGAACACGCGCATTCCGACCGAATCGCGACCGGGCCATGTGGCGCTGATAGCCGGTAAGTTGACGCCGAATTGCAAGGAAAATATTGGCGCATTCACTGAACCGTCCCCCCAAACCGTCGATCCATCCATCAGGCCTCTACGAAGACCCGAGCGCCGTTCTCCGCGGCTGGCAAAAGAACCCCGTCGACTTTGACTCGCTCTTCAATCGCAGCCGCCTCACCTACGCCTGGGGCAGTCCGGACATCCTGTCCGTCTTCCAGATGGACGGCGGCGGCGGCACCGATCACATCCACACCCACTCGTACGATCCGTCCGCCGAGGACTTCTCGGGAGCATCGGCCACCACCCTACTCGATCAGTGGGTATTCGATCGGGCCGCGGAGCACGTCCGTCGGCACCGCGAGGCCGGCACGCTGCACAGCGACCACCCGGAGCGCACTGTGCTGTTTCTGCACCTGCTTGGCCTGGACACCGCGGGCCACGTGCACAAGCCGAATTCGGCGCTGTTCGACGACAATTTGCGCGCAGTCGATCGGGGCGTCGAGCAGACGGTGCGACTGGTGGAGGAGGCCTTCGGGGACGGGCGGACGGCGTTCGTGTTCACCGCCGATCACGGGATGACGGATGCGGGGGCGCACGGAGCGGGCGCCGCGCACGAGACACAGACGCCGTTCGTGGCGTGGGGCGCCGGCGTGGCGGATTGGCGCGAGATTGCGGAGCCCGCAGCAGAGCAACGTCGCCGTCGGCAGGCTGTCGGGCCGCGGGAGCTGCCGTGCTTCGATATCGAGCAGGCGGACGCCGCTCCGCTGATGGCGGCGCTTATCGGATGCGCGGTGCCGGTGAACAATTTCGGGCGACTGCCGCACGTGCTGCTGAACGCGAGCGAGCGGTATGTGGCGCAGGCAATGCAGGCGAACGCGTTGCAAATGGCCGGCCAGTTTGGGCATCTGCGGCGGAAGCAGGCGAGCGGCTGGCTGGCCGGCTGGTTGGGCGATTATGGCCGGCTGAATGGGGAGATGCAGGCGGCGAGTGAGCGACAGATTGAGCA
The DNA here is from genome assembly GCA_024741255.1 of Exechia fusca. Classification (NCBI taxonomy): domain Eukaryota; kingdom Metazoa; phylum Arthropoda; class Insecta; order Diptera; family Mycetophilidae; genus Exechia; species Exechia fusca. The sequence goes on along the minus strand of JANTBZ010076471.1, from coordinate 3,622 downwards.
GGCGCTGGCGAATGGGCAGTTCGAGGCGGCGGTGAGTTGGGCAAAAGCTATCATTCGAACGCATGGGTATTTCAATTTTTGTTTCCGATCAGACTCAACTGAGTGCAGACTATCTGCAGAACGCTTTGCTGGGCATCGAGTATTATCAACAGTATTACCAGTACGCGCTGTTATTTGCCGTGTGCGTGTCGATGGGAGGTTGGTTGGTGTATTTGCTGCAGAGCACGAGGAGTGTTTCGAGCATCAACTGTCGAGCGGTTCTGTCTGGTGGATGGCACAAGGGCCTGGTGGGCGCGGGCGCTCTGGCTGTGGCGACATTTGTGTTTGGTATGTGGGTTCGATTAGAGGCCATTCGTGCTGCACTAAATGACGACTGTTAATTTGTTTTTTCAAAAATCATTTTATTGTTCCTAATCTCCAAAATACCTGTTACCAACAATCCATTCGACTCATACAGCGCAAGGAATTCCGCTGCACGTCGGTGCTTTCTTCATGCTACCGATCCTTTGCTGGCTGCCGTGCAGCTTGACCTTCACCTATCACCTGCTGATCGACTACCATACCTGGTTGTTTGCGCTGGCCGCAGACGCGCTGGTGTGGACGTTCTTCTATCGCTCCGTGTTGGGACTAATATTCACCGTGCTGCCGGTGTTTTACGTGCTGTCCTTTGAGGGTGAGTTACATATCAGCTGAAATATAAGTTGAATGTTGTAATCCGATTTCGTCGATTCAGTCTATTCATGGTTCAGTAAGTCCCGGAAATTCCGGTGTTCTGGTGCCACCACTCTAAAATCGTTAACATCTCTCGAAAGTGCTAACTTTAAAATTAGGAATGTGTAATGTTTAATACATTCCATCCAGTAGTTTGGAATTTATGCCGTTCATATTGTAACATGTTTAACCATTTATTTATTTTTTATTTCTGATGGGAAAAAGTGCGGCTGGAGCTAAACATGTTTTATAACGTGTGATCTAGGTCCAGGTTCTGCCCCAACCGATTTTGTTTTATCGAAATCGTTATCCGAAACCCCGTACAAGCCATTTGAGCACCGAAGACTGTGCGCTCAGTGAATGCCAAAATGTTGTAGATCCTGAAGAAATAATTTCGGAATTGCTGATTCCCTGAAGTTATAATTTTTTGTCATATACATTTCATGCATACGAGTTTGTTATTTCAACTAGTACGATATGCTCATCCCTACCGACACCGGCCGTCCATCCCTCAGGCTCCCGCATCTCTCTCCTCAGACGCAACTTCCCCTGGATCTACACATGCTTTCTGCTCGGCGTCTTCACCATACTCCCGGCCGTCGGACGCTCCTCGCCCCAGCGCCAGCAAACCCTCCTCCTCTACGGCCTGTTCGCCTGGCTCGTTCGCCTCGTCTACCGCACGTTCTTCGGTCGCGACACCGCCAGCAGCGTCCGGCCCATGCGCATCGCCAACCTCGTGCTGGCCACCGTGGCGGCGGCGGTCGTCGTGCACGTGACGCGCGGCTTCGATCGCCAGCACGGCCTCAGCGTGTGGGCGCAGGCGGCCGCCTGGCTGCTGTCCGCCGCCGCCATGGTCGTGCCGCTGTTGCAGACGCGCGTGGATCGCGTGCAGCTGATCGCCGACAGCCTGTGCCAGCCGTACATGCTGCTGTCGCTGTCGTACGAGCCGCTATTCCTGCTGGTGCTGACTGTCAATCTGACCGCGTGGCAGCGCATGGAGGCGCGCGAACGGTATCAGCCGGCGATGGACGCGTGCCGGCGGGTGAGGACGGCTGGCCTGGACAGTCGGACGGTGCGACGCTCGTACGTGATGCTGGCCTACGTGCTGGTGTCGTTCTTCGGTACGGGCAACCTGGCGTCGATCAGTTCGTTCGATCCGAGCTCGGTGCGCTGTTTCGTGGGGACGTTCTCGCCGTTCGTGATGGCCGGGTTGATAGTGTGGAAGCTGTTTGTGCCGGTGCTGCTGGTGGTGTGCGCGTCGACGGCGATTGGCGCGAGCGGGCGAAGGGTGAGTGTTAACTGTTTGATAATTATAATACAATTATGAAAGACATCCATCCGACCCAGAATTAGGCTTAATATTTCGCCTTACTCGAATGTACCCATTCGTTTTCCGCATTTTTTTTTAAATGAGCGATGGCTTTCTTATTTCTTATTTTCCTTCGTCATAATCATAATCTTTTAAATTCTTATTGAAAATTGATGTTTCAAGTCACTGCAATCCTCTTTTTAAATGTCCAACAATAGCATAAGTTTCTCAATATCGCTTCATTCACTCTCGATTGCGTGCAGCGATCGAGCGCCGACTCGATGATCGTGTGCGTGCTGCTGATCTGCGATATTATGTGCGTGCATTTCTTGTTCCTGGTGCGCAACAAGGGATCGTGGCTGGACATTGGCGTGTCGATTTCGCACTTTGTAATCATGGAGTCGACGGTTTTGGTGCTGCTAGTTTTGGAGCGGATTGCGCGTAAGCTGCTGCACGTGAAGTTGCTGGACGGCGGTGACGACGAAGAAACTTCGGCCAACAGTTATATGGAGGTTAAATTTGAATAACGATCAAATTTTGAGAAATATTCAATGTACACGAGTCTGGACATCATCACGCGGTGTTTTTGTATTTTTTTGTATGGAAATGACCATGTTGAACAAACACACCCCCAAATCACCCAACTAACCAATTGAACTTTAGATATCATGGTGTTGCATCGTTCAAGAATTGTTTAGATTTTCACAAAGTCTGAGTCCACCTTCAAATCACGCAACTCAATTGAACTTGTGATGATAACAACGACATGTTATCTCAAGTTCGATTCGAAAGTTGGGTGATTTGGGGGTGGTTTTGTTCAATATGAGATCGCCAAGAATGGTTTGGATTTTTAAAAATGTTTACAAGGGGAGGTCACGCACGTGTCGTTACGGATATGATCAGTTGAAGATTGAGTTTTTGTATGGGAGTTTGAAAATACGACTAATTCTACTGGCTACAACTTTTCAGAGAGAGCCTACATGACAAAACTGTAGTACATTTTTTTCATTGCCCAACTTGTATCTACAATTCTGCATCAACATATTTTCGATCACTGTCATTATGTATGGTATCATGTGTCCGATGATATGGGTCAACGACGTTATAGATTGATCGAAGGATGAAAAGTTGTAGCCAGTAGAAATTGTCGTGTTTTGAAAGTCCCATACAATAACTCAATCTTCAAATGCTCATATCTTCGGACACAGGGCGCATTTGCAAGAGTCCTTTTAGACGGGTATCTTTATTTTGCCTCTAGTATCACCAGCTAGACGCTCACTGTGATCTGTAACGACACGTGCGTGACCTCCCCTTGTAAGCCGGATACCTCTCTACAGCCAAACACAATTTGTTGGTACAACCTCACTCCAACTCCAAACCGAAACACCAGAAAAACATGCTGCTCCCATACGAATTGTTTTAATGCCATTTTCAATCAAATGATTTTTGGTACAGTGGAACCTTTCCATTTTGGCCCCGTACGAATTGTTTTTGAATGCACTTTTTAATCAAATGATTTGTGGTACAGTGGAACCTCACTTAGCCGATACCTCCCTAAGCCGTTAAATCCCTAAGCCGGAAACCTCTCTATACCGGAACTAA
>JANTBZ010076360.1:0-20192 GCA_024741255.1 Exechia fusca | reverse complement strand
CCACATGACACACGCAGACAGTTAACATGCGTGCAAAATCGCCACGTACACCGGGACCGGGAGCACTCCTTTCGGCCCGGCCCGGCCCGGCCACCCCGCGCACTCCAGTTGTAATCGCTCGGCAAGCAAGCCAGCGCAAGGACGTTTCGTATGGATATGGAAGTGTGCGGGATGGAATGGTGCTAGTCGTGAATTTACAATTTCAAATCTCAACAAATACAAATTTTTCAAACATGTTTTTCACGATGAGTTCAAGTTCTCTAGAACATCCAACGAATTTCTTTTCTAAACATCGATTTTTTCGAAAAATACTTATTTTTCAGAAAAGAAATGATGCAATTCAAGATATTGCCTCCAGGTCACCAGGTGGCGCAGGTCTGCCTAGACGATATGTTATTTCAATATTCCCGAAACAATATCCGATACAAACTTTCCATTTATCGACAATAAACAAAAGTATATTTGCGAAAGTGAATATGAATCTTTGAAGCTTCGAATCAATGCCTTCTGGATTTCTAAACCAAGAGAACAAATACAATTTAGTTTTAAGATTATTCACTGAACATGTGATATTACCGACAAATCGGTATATACATTACATTGAAGAAGATTTTGGACTAAAACGAATCCGATTTACTAGGTCACAATTATTCCTACTGAATAATTCTATTCCACTCATATGACAAATTCAGACTATGCGCCCTTCAGACTATGCGCTCTTCTTGTTCGCACACTTTCATATCCGTGTCGGGTGTGTTTGCGACGACACCGACGCGCAGACACCGCAGAGAGCAAAGAAACAGCAGCGAAGAGTAGAATGTGCAAAATCATTTCGCACACTTTTGGGTATATGATTAATGCGCGCGCGCTCGGGCATAGGTCAACATGTGGTGGCGGCGACGGCGTTTGGGTTGAATATTTTTTCCATCCGGATCCTACATTTGGCCACCTACGGCTATTTGATGTGTCTGTGCGAATTCTCTGTGGATGTAAATGAACATAACAAGGCGAAATATCGATTTGTTCCTCGGTGGCGGCGTCGGTGGCGGCGTCGGCGAACGCAACTCATAACAACACAATAAATCACATGCGCGCTCGCGTTCACGTCCGCTGCCTTCGTCGTCGTCGTCGTCGTCGCTCACATTCGCTTGATAAATACAAGAATTATGGTCGCGGCGGGTTATAAATTGTTTCTGCGGGCGAGCGCCTTTTTCCGGTGTGCGAGCGCGCGCGCGCGCGACGAAAGCGCCAGGCACCGGGGCCACGGCACCACCGGGGCAGCACCAGCGCACGAATGCACACACGCGTGTTCGGTGTGTCGTGTCGTGTCGTTGGCGCTCTGTCGTCGCTCTTGAACCCGGCGAGACCCCGGACCCGGACGCGATGTGCGCGCGCGAGCGTCTTCGCGGTTTTTGTGCGGTCGTCGGTCGTCGTCGGTTCCGCAGACCGCTGGCGTTGGCGCGTGTGTGTGTGCGTCAGTGGCGTAGACTAGATTTTCCGCTGGAAAAGTTGAGGAATTTTTAGATTGAAAGGTTTTAAATCATGATAGAATTATTATTGATTAAAAAGTCAACAAATTACATGAATAACATGAGTAATGGATTAAATATTTTATTTCACTTCCCATAAATAAATATCCGTGTTCTGTCTTTGGTATAAAGGAAAAACACATCACAATGGATGAAATTGGAACGATTTTTGTATACTCCAAAGATTTGTAATTCATACAGTGGATAACTCATGATTATTGACAGGAAAATAGTTGACATTGAAGTCGTGATATCTAGAGACCGAGCTGCATAAATGAACATAATCTATTCGTGGATAGTAAAGCAATCATATGGTGGGCTTTATGTAAGATTCAACCATTGTCAGTGGCCCACGGATAGAACGGTAGGCCTTCGGTTCTTAACAAGCGCATAAATGGATAATCTATGATTTAGCAATAACAGCTTATACATTTCAACTATGTTTGATGTAATTTTGTGCCCTCGAATGACTTTATCTAGGAAAGACAAAACAAATGTTCGACAACATTCATATTCGACATTTGTATCGTTTTTATAATCTCACTACCTGCTTGTTTTTGGTGTTGCACGAATCACAAAATATCCATCATCTTCAGAACTAAACGTTCAGACATTAAAAACCATGTGAACCTGTGATTTATTTGGCATAATGTCCCACCAGAGATAATCAGAAATAAAAACGGTAGGGCTGTTCACACTATGGCCTCTACAATGCTAAAATTGCACACATTTCAGCACAAATTTCCAGCGTACAAACTTCGACAAATCATCTATCAACTAGGATATAAAAATCGACAAACCCAGGGTGGATTTGTGTAGAACAATAGCTTCCAAAGTGACCTAGAATCCAGATAAAACCCCGTTTTGTATCCGCCACTGGTGTGTGTGTGTGTGTGTGGGTTTTGTGGCACGATGGCGCACCGATTCTCTGCCGATACGATTCGGCGCGTCCGCTGTTGTGTTTGGCGGAATTCTGCGGTAATTTTTCGTTGCTTCGCCGCCAACGCCGACGACGTCGCGGCAGCCACGGCGCCACGTCGAACTTTCTTGCACACGCCGAGACAACGCACGCCGGTCGACGGAAAAAATACGAATTAAATTGTGTCACTCGTTGGATGATTTGTGATGTGGCGGCTCGACAACACACACACACACACACACACACACGGTCGCACGCGAGCATATCAGCGTAATAAATTGCAGCATGTCGCGCGATTTAGTCATCAAGGGGGCCAGTGCCACGCACAGACACACACACACACACACCCAGGGGTGCGGTGGGCTTGTTGATTTGGCGTCTCTCTCGAACGGCCGCAAATCATACTTACGATACGCACACCAGCACAAAGCATAGAACACTCTAGCACGGCTATGCTGTCGTGATACAACAATATGTATATGAAATGTCGCTCAGATACGCGCGACACATGCGAGAGTTATTCGGTATGCTGCTGCTGCCGCCCAGGAGTGTGATGGAACCGTCGGCGTCGGGCTGAATAAAATCTATGCGCGACGGACAAATGCGAAATATATGTATGCGAGTGTGTTTGTTTGTGTGTCTGTGGCTGTGGCGGCAGCGACAGCATAGCAAATTGTGAACAATGACGCGACGTCTGAACGACGACGTCAGCAACAGCGAGAGGCGAACCGGTGGCGGCGACGCCGACACATTGGCGACGATTTGTTTTTCATGTGTGTGTGACTACTGCGTGCGTGTTCGTATGTATGTAAGATGTGAACGCTACGGCGATGCGCTGCCTAAGTGAAATGTGCACATATATTAGAGATTACATGTGATATGGCATGCAGGCGTCGACTTTTCCTACTTCACTGGGTGCGGCATGCGCCGCACTACTGTTCTCTATTGTGTTTGTGTGTGTTTGTGGACTCGCCACTGGCTCGGGTGCTCGCCGCGTACATACATAAGGAATATTTATACGGTTGAATGGAAAACCATGCCCTGAGGAGCGATTCATTTTAAATGATGTGCAGCGCACGGATATTTGTGTGTGCGTTGGTTTTTCATGGGCACTCTGTGCGAATTCCAATATGGCTAGCAATCCGCACGAAAAGAGAGTTTAACGATATTTTACGCAATTCAACTGCATGCGGGATCACGCACTGAATGAAATAGCTCTACATAAAATTTCAATTATCGATTTCGATGGCAATATGAGAGCACGCGCAGCATATTATACCCCGATATAGACATGCTGCGTCAGCGGCAGCGGGCAGCGACCAACGAATTGGTCAAGCAGCTGTTGTCTGTGTGTGCGGCGTGTTTGTGTGATGACGTGAGCGAATTATTGAACCATATCTCGCACATCCACACACACACACACAGCGTCAGACGTCTGTTAGCACATATACACGTTCGCACAGCGACACATATAGACTATACTACATGTCCATCAGCAAATCAACATTTATGAACACGCATTCGCCGCCGCCGCCGCCGCCGCACAGTGGGACAGAGATCAGATACGTCAGAGCAGACAATCAAACAAATATACAAACATGCACACACACACACACACACGAGCGTTGTCGCGCACGATACGACTACGATGTTATGATGTGGTTGTGTGTGCTTCTGTGTGTGAGTGTGTGTGTGTGTGTGTACGTTTGTCGTGTGGTGTGGCGGAATGGTGTGCACATCAAAAATACATAAAACTGTTTGTTTTGATTTATCGCCCCGATGATACCACTGCTGCTGGTCTCCCCCCCACACACACACACATCCATGCTGATGATGCGGCGGCGTCGGCTCGCCTGCCGATTTCGCCGGCTGCCCCCTACAATACATATACACAGATACCATACAGACGACATGATGAAATCGCGTAGAATTTATTGGGAGATTTTGCGACCGTGCGTCGCTTCGCGCATCCGCATTCGATACCATAAAGACGACGGTTGTTTGGGTGCGCGAGTGTTTGTACATTTGCGGGGATTAAAGTCAGTGGTAGTGTTGTGTTTGTTGGTCGGTTGGACCGCTTTGCATGCGAGCGAGCGGAGATCGTGATTTGTAAGTGAATTACTGGAAATATACGGAGAGAAGAAGGGAATGATGTATGGGACATAAAGTAAAGCATAACGCTAAATCATGTTCACAAAAGAACATTTCTCATACACCTTTCGATATAAATTGATAAGAATTCTAAGAACAAATATTTCGCTGTAAATCCGACTTGCGATAAATCCCCCTTTTCATTATTCAATCAGTCAACGCTATGCTACATCGAACGCATTTCTCTTGAATTGCGCCAATTAAAACTTGAACAGTCTCATTGTGAATTCAGCAACGCCATCGATTGTCTCCGCATCATCGCATCAATCATGCTCGATGAACGACGGATTCCCTTCTGTGTGTGCACTGTTATTTTACAATACTGGCGGAATTGTCCGCTCGTCCAACTTCGGCCCGCTTTCCAAACACTTTCACTGCGCTCAATCAACTGCGCGAGTTGGCCTCGTCGTCGGCGTCGTCGTCGTCTCATAATTATGGCGCATAAAAGAGAGCCGCTTTCGCTTCAATCAGAAGATTGTTCCGATACATCTAACCCAAATACACTCTACTCTATAGATGCGACGACGCGCGTGCACGTGCTCGCGTTCGAATCATAAGCGATACAAGCACGCCACGCACACGGCCATTTGCCCTGGCCCCGGCGCTAGCGACGTTTTATGATCCTCACTCTCGAGAGCCGCGCGACAGACGCGCGACGGGCGCGACGGAGGACGAAGGCGACGAGACGGCACAACAACAGGCCTGCCGCCATCATCATCGCCGTTGGTCCGCCGTTGTTCGGTCCGGAGTCTCGTCGGCCCGTCGTCGACACGAGAGCTCTTCCTTTGCGCGCCGCCGCCGTCGACGACAATAGTTAAACTCAAAAGGGAAAACTTTGTCCGCTCGCTTTGTGTGTGCGTGCGCGTGCGTGTGCTTTCTTGCCGTGGCTTTGTGCACGCACGCAACGCACAACGCACAGCATAGTTTGTGTATGGTGGGGCCGGGACCAACCGACCGAACAACATAAGCAGCATAGCATACTATACTGCTCCTTCGTATACTGCACACACAATTTCGGCAGCGTTTATGTTCTTTTTATTGGTCCACATAATTGAACGCACATATACGCGACGCGCGAGCGCTCGCGCGTCCGCACGCGAGAAAGTTCAGCACGGATTATGTGTGTGTGTGTGTGTGCGCGCTTTTCTTTGTGTTCGCGCCGGCCTTATCTACATGGGTAAACAATCCATTCAATTTGGTCGCCCGGATTGGGTGTGAGAACATGTATAAAAACCGTGCATAAATTGCTGTGCTCGCGCTGTTATAGTATGCTATGCTATGCTATGCTGTATGCTCGCGTGTGTGTTCCGAGTAGGGCGAAGGGAGCCGATGCGATGCGATGCGATGTGGGGCCGCCGGAATGAAATGAATTCCGAGAAAGTTTAAAAGTATGGCAATATTGTTGGCATTGTGTGTGTGTGTGCGCGTGCGTGCGAGTATGTGCGCGGGCATGGGCGTTCCGGCCCAAGGCGTGCGTTCGTGCGTGCGTGCCCATCAATAATGCCGGCGCTTCGTGTCCCCCAATCCCGTTTCGACCCGTCGGTGGCGGCCGGCCGGCGTGAACTTTGAGCGCTCGCTACATACACATCCGAGCGCTCTAGCACTTGGCTTGGCCACGTCGCCGCATAGGCGGCCGTAATTACTGTCCGAACGTAACGAAATCGAGAACGAACGCCGGAGGGCGCGCGACACGCACGCCGAACCGCACGAACGCACATACCAATACAAATAAACCGGTCTAATGTCTTTTCACCGGTGTGGCAAAGCAAACGATACACAGCATAAACTATGCACAAAGAAAACGAAAATACACTCGACTAGAGGCGAAGGCGCGCGACAAAGAGAGAGCCAGTTTCGTCCGGTTCCGAGGTGCCTTCCAAAAACCATTATAAATAATCATAATTATATGTACATTGACGCACGGAGAGTGAAGCCAGCGCAGCCAACATTGGGCCCAAAGTATAGGTTGAAGACGTTTAAATATTTAGATTGCGTGTCGAAACCCATTAGTGCAGCCCGAAAGGCATATTTATAATATACAGCGCACAACACTCAGCAATACACATCACAAGCAGGCTCAGCCATCAGCTAGATATGGACGAAAGACATTGGCAGACGTATGCTCGAGTAGAGTGTATACCCGAATATAACATATGTTTTCCGGAACGCGAACGCGAACAATCGCTCAAACACACCCCGGTATCGACAAAAGCGCCGGCGGCCTTTCGGCGTCGGCATCGCGCGGCGAGACCTTGTACGATTCATAATTAGATAGAACTCCGCCGAGTCATCCATTAAAGGACGCCCGGTCGATTGGTCGCTGCGCGGTGACGTAGTTCAGTGCGCTCGATTTCGCTCCACATCATACTACATACAAATATTCCGCCCTCTGGCATAAATGTTTGAACTCGTTTGATAAATTACTAATTATTCCCGCCGTTCTTTTGCCCCTTTCCGCAGATGGTGACGAGAACGAAAAAGATCTTTGTGGGCGGACTGTCGGCGCCCACAACGCTGGAGGACGTGAAGAGCTATTTCGAACAATTCGGACCGGTAAGTAAAACACACACACACATATCTTCTAATCGCATTATTGTCAAATAGTATGTGTGCGAGTGCGGTGGTTCTCGGGAGGGTGTGAAATCGCATTGCTGCGGCAGAACTTTAGTGTGGTCGTAGATGTTCGATTTGTACGCATAATCGCACACACACACACACAATCGATTCGCATATCAATTCGTTTTGAGTGACGTGTGCGGTTACGTGTGGACGTTGACGTCGGCTGAGTCGTCGTCGTCGTCCTGATCGCATTGCAGGGCCGAAATGGGATTGCGCCGCACACACAAACCTACCACCAAAGGTGCGGCCCAACATTGTCGGCACACACACACACCGTTTCTCAGCACACATACGTTTCCACACACACACATACGTAGAGCCAGAGAGAGAGTGTTTGTGTATTAAAGGCTCAGGATCAAATTCAGCGCACCTAGTCCTTCGGCATATGTGCGGGCGAGTGTGTCGCACACCGAGACTGTGTGACGTTGAGCGCTGCTGCTGCCACAACTGCTGGCCGCTAAGAGAACAATCAGCCTAAGCGCACGTCGTCGTCTCACGTCGAGCGGAGCTGTCGCTGTGCGGAGCTGCTGCCAACGCAAATCCAATTCGTGTGCTGTGCTGTGTCGTACTCTGCTGGCGTGTGCCGCCTCAGTATGATATGCCATCGTAGACGTCCGCATTGAAATATTCATTGAAAGACACTCACACCAACCACCTCCATCGAAACCGCATACTATCGGAATGAAAATGACGACGATGGCGCTGCAATGTGATGTGGTGTGGTGGTAAGGTGGCGGTGATGGTCGACGTCCAGTCGGTTAGTGAGAACTCTCGTCGGCTGCAGGCAGACGAACATCCATTGGAAAACATGTCCGGCAACATGAGCGAGTCGACCGATCTCTGATGCGAAGGCAAATATTATGATCAGCATAAGTGCGCGCAGTGCGGCGGACATGTTGGTGTGAAGGGTGTGTCGTCGATTATGTTGCCAACATATATATGTGTCCATTGAATTATGCTACTCAGCAAATATTTGCGCGAATGCCGGAAGCCGCAAGTCGCGCGCGGAATCCAACACGTTTTAATTGCGTATGATGATACGCACGAATACCGTTTCATATTTCATGCTATTGTACTGTGTACCCCTGCTACTGTGCACAAATAGCAAATGCAATTTACTAAAGTATTGTAATGCATTTTCTGCGTTCGAAATGCGGGCATCAATTTTATGTGTGTGTATACACACACACAGTCGCGTTCTCGCACTATTCAAAGAGAAGCACAAATATAAATACAGTGCGCGCAACAAACATCTCTTCGCGTTTCGCGTCCGTCGTGTTGTTCGGTTGAAGCACGCGCCCGTTTCGCGTCTACTGTACACTATATATGGCATATCGTGCACACACAAACGCACACACACACACACCGACCGACCGGAGTGGCGAGTCCATTAGTGAGATTTGTTTGCATGGATGTTGGTGATTTAATAAGTGCAAATGCTGCAGCTCGGCAGCAATATGATGATTATGATGATGCGATGGTATTTCGTTGAACCGCGAAGCGAAGCCGCGTCGGTACAACGAACCATACCGCGAACATATCGCGTTATTATGCCATTCTTTGGCATGCCGAAAATTGTATAACCCTTTCAAACATTTGGCACACCGCGAGCGTGAAATGTACACCGCCACACACTACACAAAAACTTGTTTAGTTGCATTGATTACCAATTTAGCGTGCACACACACACACCGATGACCGAACGCACGAATTTTCCGGCTCCCCGATCGGTCGCGGACCGAACTTATTTGATTATGCCGAGCGAAGCGAATCGCGGCTATGCTGACTAAAAGTGTACGCTGGCTGGCTCGCTGGCTCGCGCTCGCTCACGCACACATTTACGCACCCATTTATTCAAATTAAATGCCATGCAATATGCATGTGAACCCCCGGTTCGCGACGCGTACACAAAGTTTGACACGTCGCACACACATGAAGCGCGACGCGAGACGCGACATAGTCGACAGAGCAGCGCAGAGCACAGCACAGATGTGAATCTGTAGAGTGTATAGCGTGTTCATAATGTAGTACAGTATCTCTCTGCATGCGCTGCACGTATGCAACTCTTGAACATGTGCAGTTTTGCAAGAAATATTCGCACAATAAGCGGAACACCCGACCGACATGGCGCGCGCGCACACACACACTCGTCGACGTAAGTTTTTGTGACACTTTACCGCGAGCGCGAGTTTCTGGCACGTTGTCATGTAGCATAGAGGAGTAGTTAGTACGTGGAACGGGCGCACGCTCGCACGCGCACGCACACACACACACATGTAGTCGCTGGCGGCGATGCGTCGTGCTCGACACGACGAACGAATGAGGACGACATGAGTGCGCCGCCGTCGCCGTCGCCGTCGTCGTCGTCAAGCGAAGGCAAGGATCCGCGTGTTCGCACGCCGGATCGGACGGATATTTACACGATGCATATAATTATGGAGATTGCGAGCAGAGTGAGTGTGCGAATGCACATTATAGAGGACACGCGCATGCATGCTTGCATGCACACACACACACACACGCGACACGGCCGTCGCGTGTGTCCTGTGTGTGTCGTGTTGTGTGCGAGCGATATCAAGTTTTTCCCCGAGCGTCTTAATTATTCATGGCACCATAACATCAAATGTCATGCCCTGCGTGTTATTTGCGTTCGTCGTCGTCGCGTATTCAGGTGTGTGCATTGTAGTTATGTAGATTCCCCAAGCCGACGAACACATTCGTACACAATTTACAACATCAAACACTATACACACACATGGCTGGCTCGTTTTCCGCGCATACCACACGACTATGTTGTGTGTGAGTGTGTATGTGTAATTACACGTCAAACTTGTCAATTCTTGCGAGTGCGCTCGCGTATTTGTCGGAAACTACGGTGTTCTGGTAGGTTTGGGAATGGGAGGGGTTTCGGGGCGGATGGTGGCTAACTTCGCGTGCCCCGAAACGACGCCCAAACAAACAGCGTGGAGCGCACACAAATTCGTAAACACGAACAATTATTCGCAGATGCGCGACATGCGCGGACAGGGTCATGCAGAATGTGGTTGCTCAATTGAAACAATGCCTCGATAAGCGAGAGATCTTTTTGAATCGTGTGTTGTGATAGAATAAGAACAATTCTATTTAATGCTATCCCATACATTTTAATCTAAAAATAAAATATTGACTTGAGAAGTTTTTGTATTATCTGACCGATGAGTAGCTTTAGATTGATGTATATAGCTTCGTATCAATCAGATCGAAACACACTATATATCACAAGAAAGGTGGAGAAATATGTATATGCTTGAAATATGACTTAAACAGTTTTGTGATCGGATAATGCATTACAATGTGAGCGCTTGTCAAAGGTGAGCACCACAATACTGGAAACTAGACCTGTTTTGCACTTTGGCCTTCAGACAGGTAAACATGCATCGATAGCAACTCATTTTGATTCTGCGAAAACGTGTATAAATGAGCGATCAAAATGATATATAGTTAACTAGCCAATGTATCGTCGTTCGAATGAATTTCTTATGCCAATACCCTCACGCCACCATTGAGCGACCCTGTGTCCATTCGACACGCAACTGAATCGCCCGGCCCGAGCCAGAGCGAGTGAATGACAAATGGTTGGGCTAGCACAGCCAGTGCTTTAAAACTCGCACAGATTACGAAACGAGGCGGCACGCTGTAAGTGGATTGTGCAAAGGCGGGTGCGTGCGCCCATCGGCGGCTGTCTATACACAGCGTGTGTATTTGAGTCGTTGTGTGGACCGTTTGACAACCCCCCCTGACTCTGCACCCACCCACCGACCAGCACCAGCACCCATCATCCTGCGGCTACAGTTCATGCCTGCGCCAGCGTGCCGTCGGCACATCGCAATGCTGCGAGCGCATAAACACATCCCCGATTTCAAAGCATTGGCGCGCCAGCGCACATCTGGTTGTGCGAACGCAAAACGCACACATACAGACAGGCACGAGTATGAGGATTGTGTGATCATAAAAATATTGATAATGATCGATCTCTAGGATATAGCATTGATCACTAGAAATCGAAATGTTGCACTGAATAATGTTTTGTGCTGGGTTAACATGCACACATGATTACAAATTTCATCTGATTCATGATCCTCGAGTCGAAATCTACAGTTATGAACACATTTGTCGTAGCATGAAAATCCATTAAAACGAATTTCCTATTTACAATCAAACTATCGACATACCCAACAATCCTACCCAGCAGTGCATTTAACCCAATGCACGCCGATGCATTCGGCACGCGTGTGCACGTGTGCATACATTACTCGACCTCCGACGACGACGTCGACGGCTGGCGGCACTCGACTCGCCTGGTCGCCCGAAATGCTGCTGCCGCCGCCGCCGACGCCGATGATGAATAGTTTCTGCAAACGCACTCAAACACATACGCCCCATCCGCCATCCCCGTCCGCACCCCCGCACAAGGTTTTCCCCGAGCTGTGGGCTCCACATTGCGCATGACGTATCGACGACGACGACGACGACGACTATTTTGGCGAAGCCGCGCACGTTTTGCGCTCCGTGATTTGTGATCGCATTGATTGACATCGGCGTGCACGCACCGTGCGTGCTTGCGTGCGTGCGTGTGTGTGCATTTACACGCTGCCACACATAAACAGCCGTGACTTGATTGCGTTCGCATTGGGCCGGTCGTCGTCGCTGGAATTATGGTGGGTGGTTTGGGGGTGGCAACGCATTTCTGTCGACTACGGCTGCTGCTGTTGCTACAGCTGTCGTTTGCTGCTGCTGCTGCTGCTAACATGTGCGGTCATAATTTGTTGCTAAATGCCATGGCCCAGGCAGACGCACCAGAGGAGCCAAGCCACCAGAGGGTGGGTTAGGCCGTCAAAACGACAAAACGACTCGCACTCGCTGCGCATATTTGCACACCACCACACGCCAGAGTGGCGAATGTGCACGCGATAATGATTCTTGATGCGTATGAAGGCCGTGCGTGCGTGCGTGCGTGGAACGATTGATTTGTATGCTGTGACTGCTTCTCGCCGGTCTCGCTGGTCTCTGGTCTGAATAGCGCGACACACGACGCACAATGGCATTGTCTTGACATGTTCGTGAATAATGTCCGGATGGCCCGGCTGCACGACGCAAAGTGCTTCACATTCCGTCGTTGCGCGCTAATCGACCTAATGATTTCGGCGGAACGCTCGACGCTCGGCCCAAATTGCCATGCCATGCAGATTCCATGCGGCCGCTTTTGATGCGGCACGTTATCATGGGTTTTTATGATTGCTGTCCATGGGAATTGACGCCGCGTTCGTCGCAGCGACTAAGGGCAATTTAATCGCTCGCGCACGCACACCGGCACGCTTTGGGTTTTATTCGCACTTTCGCACACGGGCGGACCGGCACGGCCGGTTCTCCGGAGGCGTTTTAGCCCCAGTCCCCGCTCGCTCAACCCGACCACTTTGGCGCCTGCACCGAAATCGTGCCTGGACGTGCGTGCGTGCGAGCACGTCTGCGTGCCAACGACCATTTCGAGCGGATGTCAAAAGCGCGAGCGCACGCATTCGGAGAGGTGACTCTGTGAGGTACGGAAATCCACCGACGGCCGGGGGCATATTTCGAGCGGACCCTCCGGTCGGTGTGTGTGTGTGTGCGTGTTGGTCATAACGATGCGTACGTGCGCTAATGGTTATGTGTACTTAAAAAGCAATAATTATTATGATCGCAGTCATTAACGTGATTTACGCGACGTATGCGCGAGCAACGACGACGAAAGCGCGCACGCTCGACATTTCCTCGGACGGCATCACGAGTGAACTCTCGCTGGCATTTGGCGTACGCCTCCTCGCGTGTGCGTGTGCGTGTGCCATGAGAGCTTCGCCGTCGTGTAGTCACGTAGTTGACGAAATCCGCATGAAATTATTCACTTCAATTACATGTAACGGTGTGTGTGCGCAGAGCAGCTCTGAGGCCGACGTACGAAACATAAAATTGCTGAATATATGTGGGCGACGAGCGGTAATTAGTTTAGGCATGTGCGGGGCGTTTTTCGGGCATACATTGTCGTTGAACGCCAAAACGTGTTCGTGAGTGTGTTGGTTCGGGTGAACAAAATAGTCTGAAGCATATTGATATCATTATGAGCAATAATTGTATGTTGTGTGGAATATGTCCTTAAACTAACATGGATATAACAGAAGACTCCATGTACCCATACCGATCCTATGTTGAAAACATTATGAATTATATCGCGCGACCATTATGTCGAAATGCCCCAGCCTAGCCGCTCACACAATCTCGTTGACGGTGACTAAGCAATATGCACATTTATTTTGCGCGCCACCCCCCAACGTGATTCGGATGTGGGTGACGCTGTCATGTGTCGGCCGATTCCTGAGTGCCTGAGCTAAAACATCCTCACTTGACGTCGGCCCAACCTCCGACGCCGCCGCCTGGGCCGCCACCGCACAACGCCAACGCCATCGAGTGTGTTTTTGGAATAACGTACGTGTGTGTGTGTGTCGCTGTAGCACAAAGCCAAAAACACTCGCACGCTGCTGCGCTGATTCAGCGCAAATGTTGCAAAACCCAGCAGAAGCATGCACACACACGCCAACACCGACGGCTGCCATGCACGTAATATCCGGCGTTCGCATACGCATACACACACATACGCCCATTCGGAGCACCGGCGAACCGGCGGCGGCGGCGGCGGCGATTCTGCTGTACCCTTTCGCTGGAAGCATGCTGCCTGCGGGTGCACAATTGCATGCTCGCACGCCAGCCCAACACAGATTCGCGGGATTGTCAAACATCGTGTATATTTTCGACGGTGTATGTTGGGGCACCATGCGGTGTTCGCACGCACCCACACCCACACACACACATATGTTCGCTCTCTGCTGGCAAACATACACGTTTATGCCGAATAGGCGAAAGCTTATAATGCTAATAATATTACACATATACATAATACTGCATACGATATTCGATGCAAGGACGATGAGGACTATACGACGTAGTATATGTGCATATGTTGCATGTGCGAGATGTGTGAAGTCACTGTGCCGTGCAATATTGCCTGCATTCGCAAACATTACTACTACTCACGTGTATATCTTGTGTGTGCGTTTCTAATATTGGCAGTAAACGTATGCCCAATTTTATACAGCGTAGGTAGCGTAGAGTTAACGTGGGGTAGACCGGCGCGTGTCTGGAGTCGGAGCATATTTTCAGTTGAATTTGAACTGCAAATTATATGGAATCTGCAACTCCAACAAAATAACTCTTTTTCATGTATAATCATATTGGACATGCAGTCTCGCCCCGCATCACCCTATTCATGATGGAACTCGTCAGCGGAGATCGGATGCCCGGATAGATTTGGTTGCCTGTATGTGTGCACATGCTGTGTGTGCAACGTATTTGCAAATATGCTCTTTTCGGAATAACCTAACATTTCTATGCAGCTTCACATTTCTATGTATATGTAATGCTGCTCTGTCGCTAGTGTGTCTGCTCCCAGCATGCATCGCACTAATGCGTTGCGTACATCACACATGTATACAAGTGTATAGTGTACACACAGCACACGTGCTCGCACAGCGCACACCCATTTTCATCAATCAAACCGCACCAGATTGTGGTGCCTGTCGTCGGTTTTTGATTCCTGCCCCTATTGTGCTCGCCAAATGCACACACTCGCACACGCACACGTTTGCTAGCACTTGGAGCTCAACACAAACACACACACACGCGCGCTCGCACCACATGCGTGCATGCATGCAGAAATATGCGTGCGCTTTTCACACGCAAATACATCTGAACGCGCGCGTGGAGCTGCGCGAGATAAATGTATGTATAGTATGTATGGAATATTCACGTGCGTGTGCGGCGTCCACGCATGTGAGCTGCGTGATGAGCAGCGCCAGCGTTCGCGTTTCTGCTCCAGCAACGGCAAAGGCTGCTGAAACCGAATCAGATCCAACATGGCATGACACACACGCACTCACGTTATGCTGGTTGCGCCGCATCGTTCTCTGTCGTTGTGCGAATTGTGCCCGCATGGAATATATTAATATTTATAATGAAATTATTATCTTTTTGTGTGCGCGTGCGAGCGGCGGAGGACGAATGCGCGAGCAGCTTTTGAATGGTTTACCAACACGGTCTCTGTGTGGGGATATCTCTCTGCGCCACCGAACGGAACGTTCACGCACCGCAGAGCATCGATAATGCCTCGTCAATATGTTGTGCATTTTAATGTGCTGCTGCAACTCTGCCAAACGGCTCAACAGCTGTGGCGGTGACAGCCACACAAACGCGCACGGGCATGATTTATGTTCACGAATATTGTGCGTCGCAATGGTAGCCGGGTTCCCCGACCGCGAATGCTCCAACTACTTCCACTGTGCTTCTGCTTCTGCTATAGTTTAAAAACACTTCAGAAACAGCTAGTGCGACATAAATCTTGCCGTGCCGGCGGAGAAGCCAATTCGCGTGTTTTCCCCGAGTTCTCGCATGCGTCGTGTGTGCACACATTCGAATAGCGAATAACAGAGCTCCCCGACGAACACGCCAAACTGAGCACTCCAGCACACTCCATAATATCCTGCAAATATGTATGCTCGACTACGCGCAGTGTGCCTGTTCGCTTGCGCATACTCGCTCCTACAACACTATAGTACCTACAATATACACACATATTGGAAATGCTGCCGAGTGAGCTGAGCGTGCGCGCACGTGCGCACACGCAAGCGATTTACCGAATTAAATCCGGAAAACAAACTGAATACAGCATTTCGCGAACACAATAAACCTCACCACAACACACGCACACGCACACACAGTCAGATCCCCACAGAGACCGTCGTGGAGCCGAATGTGCCGAATCGACGGCGACGGCGACGGCGGCAGATTCGACAGAGCCACCACCACCGCCGCCGCCACGACCGCGAACAACCAATAAATACATAATAAACAAACCCGATGGGCGAGGCTGAGACTGGGCGCGAGCTCTAGGATCCAGGCGCGGTGGCCGGCTTTGATGGTGTTCGGGTGTGTATGTGTTCGAACGTCGAACGTGTGTAGTGGAATGTAGTGCCGGTTGATACAACTTAAAGACTAGACCACTGCTTCTATCTCAAAATTTCATGTGAAATTATGAACTGTGGACGAACAGCTAAGCTAACCGCTACGAAATAATAACATCTTGATACTATTCTGAGATATGTCTTCAATTTATCACCTGTTTACAATGGAGGTCCTATGCTCGGTGATTTTTTATGCTTTTGTTTCGATCTGTTACTATCGTAGTTTCTTTGCATATCATCAAGTTGGTCCGAAAGATATAGCTCTGATCAGCCCAGACGACATTCCCCTATACTCCGTATGCGTCGTGGTGTGGTTTACTTGGGTGGTGGTGGTTCGGTTTCCGATCGCCTCTGTGAGAGACGAAATGGCGCGGCGGCGAACATAAACACAGGCGTACGCATTTCCGCATTTTATGTGCGAGAGCACACAAACACACGGCGCGGCGCGTTTGACTCCCAGCTCCGCGGCGAACTCGACGCGAATTTCTTTTTCGCCCATCGTGAACGCCACATACACAGACACACACGCGCTCTCAGCCATCAAGCGAAATGTATTACGACATAATCGAATAGTAACAGTGCTCGCACTCGCGCCTTCGTCGGTTCTTGTGCCGCCGAATGCCGGGTGCGGTTTTTCTGCGTGCGCAAGCACATTTTCGCTACGCGTCGTCGTAGTCAGCCATGCGCACACATGCACGCACACACTCATACCAATTTCGGGCCCGTTCGGTTGCGGTCGTCATCGGGCGCGTGCGCGCGTGTTGGTTGGAGGGGGTTGTTGTCTGCGTCTGAGAGTATTAAACTAGCTGCGGCAGCGGTGCTGTAAACTAATTTAAGACTGTTTGTGGCTCGGTCCTCGGTTGTGTGTCTGTTGCGTTGGTATGGGGGGCGGTTATGTGTGTGTTCGTATAGCATACTACGACTACACAAATCATGTGACAGACAGACGTGAGCGCCCCGATAAGCGTGTAATATATATTTGTATTTATACATCCACAATGGCCTGATGTGACAGCGGGTTAGACTGGATCAGAGTGGATTTTACTTTACTTACTAATAAAACATACACGCAATTTTTTCTTCTTCGAAATATTGAATTTATTGTGCACAACTCCAGTCTCTTTCATTTGAGTATACGCTCGTTTTTCTAAGTCACTCCACTGTAGAGTAATAGTCTCTAAGATAATTACGATTTTATGAATGTTTGTATATAGACTGAATACATTTTTTTCTTCAGTAAGAAAACGAGTTTTCATGTTTGGTTGTGAGGTCATAACTTTGCACTCGAGTGTCTTAGAAAATCTTGTCGATACTCAAATGGAAGAGAATGGAATTGTGCTAAATTAATTAATAATTTGAAATAATATAAAAATAGTATGTATGTGTTATTAGTGCATCAATGTCTCCATATACGAACGGAGAAGTCTATCCTAGGATGTGCTTAGCCATAGGTGAACCTTTTTCGGAACAATTATTCACTTTAAAATCATCATAGATCATAGGTAGACGTACAAAAAACAGAATAAGTTGTTGTTAGTACATGGTCTATACATATAGTACATGGTCTATTTGCAATTCATTCTGAATGTTCATAGAATTCTTTCGAATTGGAGAACAATATAATTTCGATTATCCCTATTATCGCCTACTTCGTAAACCTTACCCTGTCTAATGTGTACGCTTCTGCGAAGTGCGTGCCTGCATATCGCATTCGATCGTATCACACACATGTGTCTAGAGTCTAGTATAGCATGTTCCACTGCTTGCACGGACTCGAGGAGCAGCCGCAAAAATTCGATATCAGAGATGCGCGCGTGTGCGATGTGCGCGAGATGAGGATGCGAATTCACTGGCATCGCGCGCACTGCGGCAACGTGTGCAATGTCACGGACGAGTGCGGGTGAACATGATGAGAACGCAGAGCGCAGAGACCATGCGTGCATGCGTGCGAGCGTGCGTGCGTGCGCGCTTATTGAACCCCGGAAAACGAAATCAAAATTGTGATTCGAAAGTATTCGCATTCGTCGTCCGCGCCATCAGACGGAGCGAAGAACGAACGAACGCACATTTGCCGCATCACCGCAATATGGCTCTCGTATGCTCCGCTCGTGTGGTGGTGCGCACAAATATTCGCTAACAATTGCGTGTGCGATATATTCAACGTCGACGACGACGACGAATGCATCTTGTGCTCTGTCGTCGTCGTCGTCGTCATACTCAAGCGCACACAGATAACGAAAATGCTATATCAATTTGAGTTATAACATGCGAGCGAGAATCACGCATGCGAGTATGCGTGCGCATACAAATACACGCACACTCCGCCGAATAACATCTTGATGTGTGTGTGTGTTGGTGCGGCGACGAACTCACCCCCCAACCACATTTTGCGCTCTGCTCTCACCCAATCCGCGCATGTCAAAACAGGCAAGCAAGCGTGAATCCGAACGCGTACAGCTGTATCCGCTTTTTCTGATATTATATTATTTCGCTGCATCATGTGTGTGTGTGTGTGTGCGTCTGCTGGTTCTGGTCTTGGTCGGTCCGATGGTTGGTTGGTTGCGTCTGCCTCGCGTGCGCGCATGTCCCGTAATACGTATGACAACACAGCGCACGACAGCACGTAACTACTAAAATTCCGAGTCGAGTCACATGTCCGACGCACTGTGCAAATAAATATATATGTTCTGCTGCTGCCGCTGCCGCTGCTGGTGCCGAGCGCGTATCTGACATATCTATACAAGCGGACACTCGAGAGGTTGTTTCTTGCACACGACGAGACAACATGCACAAGCTGTCTCGCTGGGAAACCTAAATGTGTGCGCGTGTGTCCCCGGCACGTAGCCGATATGCATGTCGACGACTTTTGCATGCACACCAGCGCACACATACACACACACATGCATCGGAAATAGTTTACATGTCTGGATGATTTCTTTGCCCCACTACACACACACACACACACGCTCGCTCTCGAACATCGAGTGAGTGCGTGCCTGCACGTTCGCTGTTGCGCTTTTGTGCTCGCATCGCGTGACCGTCAATGACAGTGCACGCCAGCACGCCAGCACGCACGCACGCCGTGTCCATTCCATGCGGCTCGAAAAGTTTAAATTGAACTATTCGACTCGGCAAGAATTGTCCAGCGGCAGCCGCTGCTCCTCCGGACCGGTCTCTGGACTGGTCTCTCGGTGTGCATGTCGAAAAAGTTGTATGCAAAGTTTCTGTGTGCGTCGGACTTGGGGCGGAGCGGGGGTCTGCTGCTGTGGGCGCTGGTGTCTGGTGGACGCAGACAACCGGGGTTGTGCAAGTTTCGTACGTGCGACTTCTTGCGCGCATGGGACGGGTTGGGGTCCCGTCGGCGACGCGAACTAAACACACACTCGACTCTCGACCGGTGGCCAGCAGAGAGACGAAGGGTTGCTGCTCACAATTCATTGGCGCTCGCAGTGCAACACACACACACTCAGACACGAAAACATGGCAAGGTCGTGATGTGAATTCAATGGTGATTTCCATGTCACTTTGGCCGGTGACGATGACGTCGGGCACTTTGTGTTTTTTTCGGTGCAAGTTTCCACGCGGCTGCCTCGACTGCTGTCATTCACCGGCGGCTGTAAGGTCAGTGGAGGAATGTGGCAAAATTAAACAATATATGTTTGTCGTTACACAACGATAAGGTATGTGGCGAATTAACCATTCGCCAACCACAGGAACGTGCTTTCCTTGATTTAAGTTTGAAAAATCGATTTGAATCCCTACTATGTGATTCCGAAGATTGGGAAATTCATGTATTAACTATCTTGAAAATGTAGGTACCCGCCGAATACACAATTGTGAACTCACAATGGCGAATTCACAATGGCGCATACACAAATACCCCACTACACA
>JANTBZ010076250.1:0-20207 GCA_024741255.1 Exechia fusca | reverse complement strand
CGATTCTGGGGAATAACTGGTGTCTTGTCCATTTGGCTGGGTGCAGAGTAGATGGTTCCTCAGTCTGACAATCGAATGAAAAGTCAGATTACAATGGCTATTGAAAGCATTCACACCGCTTAGGCTTAGGATTATGCTCGAAAGCATGATTCAATATACAGTGATTAACAAATAAATACTCACGATTTTATATATGGGATTATAGCCAAAGCCGACGTATTCTAGGACTTTTGATGATGGAGATATGTTCACTGACATTCCGTTATGTTTTGTGCGTAATTCCATTATCGATAATTCCAAGGCACACCTCCGACAACTTACAAAATTACCAATGTACATACTCGAGTTATTATCGGTAAAAAAAAACTCCATAATTCCTTTTTTTCTTCACAAAAATCGTTGTGGATTTTTTTTCTCGAGTTTTTCATAATGAAACGACTCCGGGTGTTTACGAATATGGTCCATCTCTACTCTAAATTCGTTGTGGTGTATGCCAAGCACTTCCGAACACGCGCCACACGGAGGCGCGCAATTATTGCGTTTACCATACCTTGTTTCTTATGCGCACATATGGATATGAGCGCTGCGTGTGCTCACGCTGATGCTGCTGCTGCTGCTGCTGTTTCTGCTACTACTACTACTACCACTTCTTCTGATGCTGTGCGATGATGATGGTAATTCGCATTAATAACCCTCGCCGTTCTGTGCCCATCTGCTGCGATGCGTTGCTGCTGGTGCGCAATCTGACCGTTGGTTTTTGTGGCGCTTTTCTGATGGAATTTGCCAGCCAAGCGTGCACGCGAATGCATTCTTTGCATGCTGGCACATATTTGCATTTGCATTTATACACTCTTTTTTCTGTTCCCCGACAATGTCATGTCGCACGGCGAGGTTCGTGTTTGTTTTGCCGTATCTCTCTCTGTTCCTGTGCAATGCGCGTGAAAAGTATCACGAACATGTTCGATATTCCATATGCCAATCGGAGATAGATTTGCATATTACAAGCGGCACCTGCGTGTCGCGTTCGTGTGTGTGTGATAGTGCAGCCGCAGGTGAATGTGGACTAGCTGCTTATCAGACCGGGGAGACATGTTTCGCATCTCCGATGTGCGATGATTTCGCACAGTGTCGATAGACGATCTATTACCCGCTTAACTGACTAATTCAATTTCGAAATGCAATGATTTAAATACCATGTCATTTGTGTGTAACTAGCCACGGGTCATTGATTTGTTCGCCAGCCATTCACTCTCGTTTTCAGTCGCAGTAGCAAAACACTGTGTTGTGAGTTGCACGCCTAGCGATGCTCAATTCGATTGTCTGCGTACTGGCGTATTGTTGTTCGGATGAGAACTGACTCGTGATTATTCCCACGACACCTCTCGTGCATTCATGCAAACGCGCCCCGCGACATTTCAATGCTATTTCATTCACAATTCCCTGACGCTGCTGCATGTGTGTAATGAGCGCAGTTTGTGCGTTTTGTTCGTTTGGTGTGGTGTGAGTTGTGCATACGTGCAGATAACGATCGGCGATGTTGCTCCGCAGACGTTTGCACTCTCATCAGCAGCAGCAGGCAGCAACATGTAAGCTGTTGCTCGGCCGGTTTGGTCGTGTGATGTGTTCAAGATCATGCCGAGCATTATGCTGTCTCGACTTGCATGATCGCATGGGTATTTTCCGGACAATTCCATCGGTTATTGCGACATGTTTATTGCGCTGATAGGCCATTAACATTAACACGTTCGCGCGGTGTTTTGGTCGCGATAAAATCACCTGTTGAATTAGTACACAGGTTCGTGTAATGTGTGTATGTTTCTGTTAAATAGTATGCTCGATCATAAAGAATTGCCATCGTATGAAAACATTGACTGCCGCTCCATGCGCAATTACTTTTCAATTTACACTAAACATTTCGCGCCTAGTGCAGACAATTTGTTAATTTTCCAGCGTTTAGTCGCCACACTCGACGACGACGACGCCAGCGAACAACACATTACATATTACATTACACGAACGGTTCTGCACGAACCCGGCAGCGATTTTTTTTAGTATGTATGTGTCTGCCGCCATGGCGGCTGCCTGCTGTCTGGCTACGATGAGCACGCGACCGCCGTGTCGTGCGAACATTTTTTGTGTGTAACTTACACTCACTGTAATTACTCAATAAGTCGAAAAGTATGGAAAAATATGTGAAGTGTTACGACGACGACGACGTGTTTTTCGGTTATGCCGTATGCTGGCAACAGGTAGATGGAGCATATGCAAAGTAGGCAATTAATATCGCATTATCGTTTAGCATATGCACGTGCACGCAACTTTTGATTATGTGGAAGTGATGAGCGGGTGATGTAAAATGTGTAAGTAGTAAGTGTGTGCGAATAGACCGCCATGTGTGTGTGTTTGATCAGTGAAACTATCGTCATCATGCGGTTCGCTGAGCATTTGGTGGTAGCGAACAAATTGGCTGATTTCTTCGTCCATTGCATACTACAGTTCCTATGCTGCTGCTGCTGCTGCTGCCGGCGTGTCGTCGTAGTGTCGCGTGTGGCGGTTTTTTGGGCCGCCGCCGTCGACTTTGTCGTTTACTCAAATGCGGCAGTTTATCGACATCTAATTGACCGCACATAACGTGCACTCACTTAGCCACGCGCGCGCGTTGTGCAAACATTCGCCGCATAAACCCATCTGTCTGTCAAGCGCGCGCGGTCTATACTTTTACTTTGAATGGTGATGACGACGTGGCCGATGATGCCATCCAAGCTTGACTGATTGTATTTGAATGCGATCGAATTATAATCACAATCGTTCGCGGCGCAAAAACGTCGTCGTGTACAGCAGGTATAAACAAATATACCTGCAGCATATTTATGCTTTATGTAGGTGCATATCCGCTCTGAATGTGCGCCCATAGTTTGTCGGCATTTTGTCGAGTGTACAAATTGAATTATAATGCATATGCAGCGATGAGTTACACACGTTACACACACCATTATGTTAACTGGTATGCATTAACTACATATTGAGAACAACCGGTCGTCGTCGGTATGCAAATATCACACGTGCTCGTAAATTGTATAAGTATCTGCTGCAGCGAGGCGCTATTCACGCCTGTGAACTCTGGCGCGACTGGCACGACTCTAGCAGACATTGAACTCGCGCGAGCGTACATGATCTCGCGTGCATAATAGCATAAGCTCATTTGAACGCAGCGAGCAGTCATATTTACCATATGGGATTGTCGAGTCGAGCAGCAGCAGCCTCGCCGGGCGGCTTACAGACTGTCAGACAGACGTGTGGGACGCGTGCCGATCGGTTCTTCGGTGTGGCATGCGCTTGACATTTACACCGCCGGTGCAACGTCTTGAGTGCACGCGGAGACATGATGCATGAGTGCTGCACTTGGCCGAAGCTGAAGCATGTGTACGGGTTCCTTGTGCATAGATTTAATGCTGGGCGATTTGTCTGTGAAGAACGTGCAATTCATCATCGAAAATTGCTATGTTTACCAGTTCTACAATCGTAGAAGTGGAATTCCTCAATGAAATTCAAAGCGAGATTACAGAAAAAGAATCAGAGATATCATATCAATCGAAAGCGACACATTTCACTAATCTTTATGACAATTTATGGATCGCTCCCGGTAGTTCATCCGCAGAGAAAACCATTCATCTACCCCTTTTTCCACTCCTTTGAATGTTTCGAGCTGTATGCCTGGAAGTACTAGTTCCATCCATGAAAGTTTATGTTTATCAGAATGCGCAAGGTCTGTTGATTACAGCGGTGAAGACTAGAGCCTATAGCCGAAAGAAGGAATCGACCAGGAATTGAACACTTTGGCTGAATGCGCGTAATTTCTTGGAGCACATTTCTTCATATTTATCCAACTTTAGACATACCATCGTTATCCTTCAACTCTTGTAATCGATATCGATGGAAGTTATGACGTTATCGATGATTTTTCGTGATTATGTTTGCGATTGCACCCCTTTTCAACACAACATAGACATGTTTAGCACAGCACTGTGATTGCTACGGGCTCGGGATCTTGAAACAATTTGTTTCACGTGAAGCTGAGTGTCAGACCTTTTCAATGACATCTGACATGTCCATATGTACATGTCCAAACGAACCTAGCGCCTGCTGATGAAGTGAATCCAAGTTCGAAAATTTGTAGAACTGGTATGTCTCCACTCCTTCAGTTGATCCGCGCGAATGGAATTTACTCTAGGCTTGTGCAGACATGCCTGCGCAATGAACTTGAACTTCGAAGCGAACAGTCTATTTAACAGTCGGACATTAATTCGACATCGACGATCACTCTCTGGCCAGAACACCGGATGAATATCATTTTTCGTTCGTATGACTAAGCGTTCGTGCGTGAACACATGTGCGGCAATTACTCCGACACCACCGCTTTGCTCGCTGTTCATCGCTTGCGGCTCGCGTGTATCCACACACACACACACATGAACAACCCCAACACGAACGGGCTCCATATCAGCGGCGGCAGCACAGCAACAACAAGCTGGCTGACTTGTGTGCGAGCGCCAGCAACCTCATCGAATGGTGTGCGCGAAAAAGCTTCAGTGCTGCTTCGGTCGCGGTTCGATGTGGACGCACGCGCTCGTTTCTCGTTTCGTTCCGACGTGTTTTTGGACCTCCGCCGCTCCACTCGTTCGTAATTTCTTCGGTCGTGTTCTTGGGTGTGTGCGTGTGTGTGTGCAGAGAGAAATATACGCATATTCAGTGGTGTGCATTGTTGGATTGGTTGGTGCGTGCGTGTGTTGGGGAATGAGAACGCTTGCCCAATTTTCGGTCCAACGCGGAATGTGAGTGTGTGCGAGTGCTCCAACCATTCGCGTATGTGGATGTATGACATGACACTGAAACGCGCGCGTACACGAAACATACAAAACATTCACAGCATTCAATTGTGTCCCACTGCCGCCGAAAAGTTAAAGTTCGGCGAGCACGTGACTCGCGGAATCGGAATCGGTCACGCAAGCAATATGCTAATACTCTACACAAACACACACACACACAACAAACACAAGTGCATGATCGATCGGCGAGCGGCAGTGTCGGAATTGAATGCGGAATCGTGATGTATGACACACACCAGCACACAACCACCAGCACAAAACCACCACCACACAAACAGTGCGATCAGCACTCTTGATCGTTAATTTGTTGGTATTCGAGTTCGAGTGTGTGTATGTGGCGTCTGACAGTGTAAGCGTGTCGGTGTTTCAGTGAGTACTGCTTCGTACTTGGTCGAATGCGTCAAGTGCTTGTTATCGAGTGCGTTGCTGAGTTTGTCTGACTGGTGAAGGCAATGGCTCGATCTCAATCGTCCGCGCTGATCTCTCTTGGAGCGGAAAACAGACACAGAATACAGACACACAAGCATTCGCAAAACATAACATTATTCACAAGAGAGAGGAGAATTGACGCCGGTGGCTGTTAACACGAAAAAGCGCTCACACACTGCCCAAATTCGCCAACGCACTGCCGAATTGTATAACCAATATTTTTTTGGGTGGTCGTCGTTTCTGTGTCTGTTTCCGAACTGACACGGCTGAAACTAGTCGAACCTAGGCTAGTTTTGTCTGTGCGACTTGCGACTATTTCAAGCCCAGCATTTCGAAACTTGGATGCAACCGTCGATAATTATGCACGCACCGTTTGGTGACGCTGTGCAGCTGAGTGTGTGTGTTTTGTGTGGCATTAAGTCATTTCTAGTTCAAAGGCACACACGGTTGAAGATTATCACATCGTCCAGAATGCCAACACACACACACGGCACACGGTTGATGAATAGAATGCGACGACGTCGAACGTGGCCAGGCCATGCTTCTTCGAGACACGCACGACACAGCGGCACCTAAAAATACATCCCATTGAGTGTGCGCAGCGCGTCTCGCTGTTCTGAGCCGCCTGTTTTATGCATGTTTTCTGCGTGTTTTCTGCGCTGGTTACTATGTGCAGTGCGCGCTTGTGTTATTTGTGTACACGCTCCGCGGCGCTCTCTCGTATGTGTATTTCCGCACGCGCGTGCGGTGCCAAAAATATTTGGCCAGCCGCAGTGACGTCACAGATTGGTGGCGGCAGCGGCCTGCAGTGCGCGGATACAAACATAAACATAATACACGCACGTTTAGGATAATGTGATAAAAATCGATGATGGTGGCCGTGGATTTGGACAAAGCTGTCACGTTTGGCACGTTCGGCGAAATGGACGGTGCGGGATTAGCAAGTCAGCGGTCAGCGGTGATGATTTATACTTCGCCAACACAAGCGCAGTGGTTCGAAGTTCGACGGAAATGTCAATCAGATCGACTTTCTTGCCGCGGAAAAGCATCGATTCGCGGCCAGATTCGCAATTCATGCTAATATCACGCTAATCGTCGCCACCAAACCACAGCGCATAGATTCATAGACATGAACTTGCTACACTTTCAAGCACGCCTAATTGCCGTTTAGTGTGGCGCTAATTCGATGTTATTAGTTTTGGGTGAAACGCCGTTTGTTTTGCGCCGCGAGCGGTAGCATGTCGACAATTTCACTTGTTGTGTGCCGCGTCCGTAGATGGCAATGGGTGTTTTGCTGCGATGCCGTGTGATGGCCGCGACGTGCGGTCTCCGCCGGCACATTGCGCCAGCGAATTGAAAAATAAGCAGAAAATCACCGATCAATTTGATTCGGTTGCGACCACCGCTTCGATCTTGTGGCGCGTATACGATCGAGATCCATCTCGAGCGAGTGGAGTGCAGCAGCACGACTCTGCCGCCGAGATGATGATGGGTCAACAAACTGACGACTGGCGTGTGTGTTTGCGATGCGCTCTGCGGCGGCCAGGCCGGGCCAGACGGTTGAAACATTCAACATTTATGGGCATGTGTGTGTATTGATTTGCGGCTGCGCGCTTCTGTTTCACCGACAGCAGCAGCAGAACAGCTGTTGGAATTATGTTCGTTTGCTTTTCTACTTATGTAACAAGTGAGGTTCATCGCACGATAAAACGGCGACGCGGTTAACAATGAACGATGTTGGCATTCGCGTATGTTTACCTCGATGTGTCACCAAATTATGAGTATTCTCGGACGGGATTCGTATCGATTTTCGTGCGACCCACATTGAATTGGATTACACCGAGCTTGGCGTGGCGCGTTTATTTCTGTTGGCATTCCGTTTGGAGCCGCAGAGCATGTGACGCGACGCTACGTACTTTTAATAAGCTCGTAAACATTTTATATGCACACACGCACACGCTTCAAATGCACACGCGCTCGCAATCACTGCTGAGACCTTGAATTGAACGCGCACGGCGCAGCAAGAGGTGAAAGAGTTGCCCATTTGTTCCAGTCGATAACTAACAATGTAACTTCAACACCATGTAAATGTAACCTGCCATAACAGCAGAACAATATAGCAGTAGACTCCAGCACCTCTGCTAGGTGCCATTTGGCTTCGTGTTATTGCCCATTGTGTCAATCGCAGGCGAGAGCATAAAATGTGACGGTTATGCAATAGATCAGCGCTGGCAACTGCGTCATTCGGCCAATTATAGATTTGGCAAAGTGCGACTCAAAGTCAAGTGCCAGAGCCATATTTTTTCGCAAGTTGCGCGCTGCGCAATGGATGTGGTCAGTGTTTGCCCATCAAATTAGCATCAGCTCGTTGCAGAACAAACAAACACATTTTGGGTCAAGATACACATTCACATGATCGCATAAACCACACGCGCGGAATGATGGAAAGATTCAAATTCATACTCGCGTCTGGCGAATGTGTTTTGCGCCGGGCGCAAATGAATTTATAATGGAATTTATGCACAGCATAAATACATATTATTTCCATCGGCTCACCGGTACACAAATCATAACTGTTTGCGAGCCGACCGACGCGTGCGATCGAGCTTACTAGCGGAACTGTTCGTCGAAGTGCGCGCAAGCGAATTACTCGCTCGTTTGTTGCTGCTGAGCACACGATACTAGTTTCCGCCACATGGGCGCGCATAAAACCTATGATACCCGTGTGCGTGCAGTGTGCACCAATAATGATGCAAATGCATTGTCTATACACAGCTGCACACGATTGTGTGTGCGAATCGTGCGTGCACAAGTGTACTTATCAGTGGGTTATTTATTCGACACGAAAACAAAACACTGCGCATTAAAAGCACACAATTCTTCGTCGTTCGGCGGAGCACCGATGCGTTTGACTTTCGTCGGAAAAATAAGCCACTCGCCCGCACCAGTCAAGCACTGACACTGACAACCAAACATCCGTCACGTACTCTCCATTCATATCGCTGCGCTGCGGTTTATTTTTTATTTCGCGCGCCTGCTGATAACACGGGAGACTCGCGTGTGTAATAACGTCGTCAAATTCAAGATAGCGCGTCTTGCTTTGATCGATTGCGAGCGCGCGAATCAAATAATGCTGATAACGTGGGAGTGTGTGCACATTCCGTGGTATCGTGCTGGTATATTTGCGAGCCGTTTGTATTGTTTGGATTCGACCGCCACGCTTGCCACGTGGGCTTTATGTAATAGAGTGTTCTGTAAATAGGCACATCGAGACTGAAAAACCGACACGCTCGCTTACGATTAGACCCTCGTTGATGTTCATGAGCAGCTAAAATAGTTCACGATCGCGATACCTAAACACACACTCACACACTCACGCAACCTACCACAAAGTGCCGACATGGATCAACGATAAACCCACCACCACCACAAAGACGACACAATCGAACTTCACACGAATCGAACGCTGTCACAAGACCAGCTCAACTCACCGAATCGAAGCGCCGCCGACACAATGACCGATCGCACCGCCAAGTTTGGCGACGCCGACGTCGCTTCGAAGCGTCGAAAATCTCCCGACCGCCACGGCGGAACACCAGCCCTCGAACGACCAGCTACACCCGATGATTACAGTTCGTTGTTCACCCAACGACTCGCGGACAGTGGCATCGAACTGAACAGCACTTTGCACGATGTCGAGGCCCCCGATCCCGACACTACGAATCCGCGTCTGCAACTCCAGCCACCGACGAAAGCCGCCGACGCCGACGCGGACGACTGGCAACCACACGATCTGCTCAGTCCGACGCCGTCGGCGTCGAGTCGCGGATTCGAGAACACCTTCAAAGTACTCGAGAACCAGATGCGTGGCGTCCGCGTAGCAAAGACTTCCTCCATTGGTCAGCAGCCCGCCGCTCAGTCCAAGCTCAGCCATCGAACGCTCCAGCAGAATCCGATCTTTCTGAACGTGTCGTTCGGTCGCACCGAGCGATTTTTGCGAGCCATCAGCGAGGAGCGATCGAGCTGCGCTGACGAGCAGTCCGATCGAGAGGACATTGACGATGATGTCGAGGCGGAGCCGCCCAGTTTCCTGGAGCTGGAACTCGACGCGAGGCAACGCATTCGGGAGCTCTCCGCTGAGGTTCAGCAGCACGTCGTTGCCGATGTAGACGAACCGGATGCGCTGCGATTGCCGACGGCCGAAACGAGTGCAGACAGCTCGATTTCGGAGTTTCTCTACGGAATTCCGATACACGGTGGTGGTGAGCAGACGCCGCGGTTTGCGTCCGCAGTGCACGAAGATGTGATTGTCGATCAGCCGGAACAGCAGCAGCAGCAGCAGTCGCAGTCTCAGCTGCAGTCGGGCGATGCGTCCGACTATGTGTATCATATGGCTCGTGACAAGGAGGGACGCAAGTACTTGCGTGTGGTGCGCAGCATGGCCGCGGACAAAGGTAATGTGAATGTGCATTTTCCTATCGATAGCGCGCTGGGGCATTGAAATTGCTTCGCAGAAGTTTTAACCCGTTTTGGGATACTTTTAGCGGTCCTAAATTATTATTACAAAAATGAGAATGAGAAACGTGTCATTTCAAGACGTAACTAGATACCTTTTACATGATCATCTGTTGAAAATATCGCTATACTTGATGTATAAATGGGTTAACGATCACGGCTTGTGCAAATACCGACTCGCCGATTGCTCGAGTTGCGCGTTAGTGACCCACATTATGTGCTCGGACCGCGAATATATTTCTGCACTATGCTGCTAGTTGGCGTATTTGATAGACTGTTCGGCGAGACGTGATTTGTATGACGTTACGCCGAAAGTTGCTCGTTATTTCAATGCAGCGCGTATGTTTGCACGGTTTTGCTTGGACGCTCACTGGTAATTTGACCAACGAAAACACATGTTCGTGAGCATGAATTGAGCATAGAATTGATCACCATCGCGACCTGCGGGCAGTGTTTTGCGTCGCGCACGTGCGACAATGGAAAGTATTCGCATTCGCGATGAGGTGGTGTTTTATCGTGTTATCGCTGCATAGATAATACCACATGCAAGCTACACTATTTTCCAGCACTTTCACCGCACAATTGCGTAATAAATCCTGTCGCATGAGCCACGACGACGAAACGATGCGGTGGTGATTTTATCATGCGTGAGGCGGAACATCTCTCAGCACAATGTCTCGCGTGACACTGGATCGCACATAAAGTACACGACGCGTGCACAATTCGCGTGCACGCCTCTCGCTGTTTGTGCGACATCACCACCACACTGCTTCGCAAAACATGCTGCGAACACACACAGAAATATCGTAACATCTCGTGCGCGCAGAAACCGAAAGTCAATTTCGGAAACGTGCGTCGCCGCGGAGGAGCGGCGGCGAACGAGCGAAATATTATTAATTATTCGCATGCGGCGCGCATCTTGCGTGCCACATGCATTCACCTGAACTCGCACGATGCGATGCCTATTAGTCACGACTCGGCGCGAATATATCGAATCAAATGGTCGTCGTCTGCTGTGGCTGTCAGTAGCGTCATGTCATGGCTGTTACGTGCGCGAAATAATCATGCTTTGTTTGCGATTGATGTGATATGTGTGTACGCGTGTACGTAATACTTTCTTCGCACACAGAGATATCACCGCGTTTTAATAAATAATTACTATATCAAATAAATCGCCTGCGTTCGGTGTGCTGTGGAATTTTCGCCCAATGCAAACAGAGAGCGCGCAGCTCGGCGCACTTGACCATTTTCTAATCGAATTTATATGATTCAATTTGCATGCTCCAACACGCCGCACAGTCGGCGAGCAGCTGTTGTGCATTTGGCGGCGTGCATGATTCGATGAGCGATATGCGCTCTGAGTTACTGCAAATAAAGCACTCTTCCAAGTTGGATATATGCTAAAAATACTACGCAGAAGTCGATGAGAAGCCCTATTGGAATTCGTGCGTAATTCTGTCGCCGCACGTGACACATGACTTACAGAATTAGCCACCGAAGCCCGTTCAGCCGGCGCGATTGAATTACAGCAACCTCCACACGACCACACGTCAGATAGGGTTCAAGAAGGGTTGAACTGCGCCAATTGACATCTGCTGTGGCACGAGCTATGCTACGCAATTTTGCGGTGTCAGTGACTTGCATACAAGTGCAACCACCGCATGCGTGAAGCCCGCCTCGGTAACGGTCTGGCGCTGGCGATTTAATTATGCATATCCGATGCGCGGAACGGGGAATTCTTGCGAGCGAGAACCACCGCAAGCTGCTGCCGCTGCTGCTGCCGTAATCGATTGCACGCACATTGATTACACCAGCGCACAGATTGCAGAACATACGGCGGGGTATGATATGAATCTCGCCGCTGATCGATCGATTCAATGCGGATGCGCTGCTGGTGAGCATAGAATCGATGCGCTGATGTTCCAGATCGATACGACCGCATTGTTGACCTACACACATTGTGCACATAATTCCACATCGGGCGGAAGTCAATCGAGGCATAGCGCTTATAAGTGGCGCGATGTTTTTCCAAAGAACATCATAATTGGATAAGCTCAAGTGGCCGCATCGACTTATCCGCATAATTATGCGGGTATTACTTGTGGCTTACTTACATCAGCGGATCATTTCTGGCAGACACTTTGGCGGCGTCATGACCAACGATGACCGCATGTTGGTCGCGTGTGCACCCGAAAATCGATATTTGGTGTGCACGCTAAACTAAAAGAGGGGGTCAGCGAGGTAGAATTACACACGTCCTGTGCGCGCATAATGTAGGTGCAGCAAGGTGTGTCCGCGCAGTGGACAAGCAGCAGTGTCCATCGGTTCAACAACACGCCCGGTCGAATAAAAACCCTGATTCATAATATCCGCTGCAGCACAATTGTCGCATATTTGTGTAGCGGCCTTTTTTTTGCGCTCGCTCGCGATTTATTTTCTTTAGCGGTCAGCGCGCCGTCGGCAAAGTTTATGTTTATCGTCGTCGAGTACGTGCCGTGTGAGGAAAACCCGTTGAGCGTTCAGCTTATATGTCGCTAATAAAAATAAAATACATATTTTTCTTGCTATCGCGCACTTACGGAGAGATGATATTAGGTGTACAACCTTGTGCCCGCTGTTTTTGTATATCAGTCTCTAGCGGTGGTTCTGATTAATTGTCCGTAAACATAATTGTATCCTTATCATCAGTTTGCATCACGAACTTATTCTTGATTGAACATGTCCGCGTTCGAGCCAAATTTGCGTCATTTGCTGGAAGTCATGTTGTTCTACAATACATCAAAGACCGTTGAGGCTGAGGCTCATCGATGCACTCAAACACTGCATGGCAAGGCTGCTCTTGATGATGAAGATCGTCTCGCGAGTGTATTCAACACTTTAATGGTGATTATGAGAACACAGAAGATCGATACCGAACGACATTGATGTGTTTGAGTCGATCACTGAAATAGAGGCGGCCACAATTGAATAAGACACAATTAAATCATTTTCCCGTATGACAATGCTCGACACCTCATTGCAAAAATGGTCAAAAATACCTGTGAAGTTCGAAATGGAATATTTCAACCACCCGCTGTGTTCTCCGTACTTGGCTCAATCTGAATACTACTTGTCCCGATCGATGGCCCTATACCTCGCTGACGAGGACTTCCGAATTCACGAAGAAGTGAAAAATTAGACTGATTCATGGATAGCTTCATAAGATGACCCGTGTGTAAGACCACGGAATCTGTAGCCGTTTCTTCACAATAAATCCTCAGAGTTTGAAAAAAAACAGCGGGCGCAAGGTTGAACTCCTAATACAGCACGCAAGTGTGCGAAGGTTTCCTAGATTGGACTGTCGTCGTGAGTGTACGAAGACGTGCAGTCATGAAGACATGCACACATGCACACATGCACACACCTGCGAACGGCGATGCGCGCTTGTACTTATCGGGCTAATTAATTGCTCTTGATGACGGCGGCGACGACAGTCGAGTCGCAATCGTTTTTCACCTGTGTTTATTACCTGTTGAGCGGCGATGGGCAGATAACACTGCTGTGGCTATCGGCCGCCAGGTGGCGCAGCGGTGTACAGAAAATGTTAGATTATTCAAGTGGCATCACTGCGCTGTGCTGTTCAGTGGAAAGCACAGCTGTTTCGATGAGAGCCGCGGCTGTTTGCGTTCCAGCTGGAATGCGATTCCAGCGGCGTGTGTTTTTGTGTTTTCGTCGTCGTCGTCGCGTTGTTGTTTATCGGTGGTCGTCGTCGTTGTCGCGCGTGTGTGTACAAAGATTTGAGCCCGCGGAGGCAACATTTTTCAACTTTTTTTTCGCGTGTTCCATACGAAAAACACGGATTTCCGACCGGTTCCGGAGCTAGGCCAATCCGCCCAAACGTTGGCAGCCTGTTTCGATGTTACCAAGTGTGAGCGCGGTTACACAAGTCATTGTGCGGGCGTCTCTGTGTGCGAGGAAAACTCCTCCGGCGCTGTTTCGTTTGCATGCATAACACACATCGCTGACTCGCTGTTCGCAGTGCTACGAAATTTATCGCAGTGCGGGGGCGTTCGATAGACGTAGACGCCCAACGACCAACGACAACGTCAATGTGAATACTGTGCAACTGTGCATATACAAAGGACATAGGACATAACACATAGCACACACACATCCGTTTCGCCGGCACCGTCCATCGTCGTCAATGCGACGCCAAAGTGTTTTCTTGTGTGCGATAACTGCAGACCTGTTTTCAACCTTGTTTTTCGTCCGGTAATTATTATTATTTCATGTCGTCACTATATATTTACTTTGTATCATTTGATTGCCTCACTGCAATGACCGCGCTGACACATGATATTCGTGTAATTCTGTGCGCGCAATTCAAGTCACATGCGCCTGGCTCTGGGCTCGGGTGCAAAGATCTTGAGTCAGTGTGTGTGTGTGTGCAAAGTGTTTGCACTGCATATTACTATTGTGGTTATTTAGTTTAGTCGGAGTGCAGTTCACTGTTGTCGACGAAGTTGTGTATTCGATTAGTTTGAGTCATAATTCCACGTCTACAGGCTTTTACTATTCGCGAGCAGTGCAGTAAATGTATTAGTTTTATATTCGATTTTAGTGATTTTCAATGCTCGAATTGGAATGACTCGCGCGTGCATGAATGAGTCAGGTCTCTGTGGCTGGCTGTTTTTGTGCATTAATATACCTATACGGTTCTGAACAGTTGGTTGGATCAACCGAGCTCAACACACCACCTACAAGGTCGGATGGTGCAAAACCAGCTCGGCGACGTCGCCGTTTCTCTCACGTTCGCCGACGACTCTGGCAATGAATCGCGCGCAAAGTCACACATCAAAATCCACACAGCAGAGTGTTTGCGCGCATGAAAATGATGGTTGTTAATTGAAGCTGCTCTGTTCATCCGCACACATCCAAAACAATAAACCCATCCATCACGAAACGAAATTGTTCCTCGGTTGTACGTTGTGGCGTGTTCAGCGCAGCAGTTGGTTTATCGCGATTTTATGCACCAAACTCTCGCACGCATGTGATGCAGAATTGCGCACGCGCTCTGCCCAGGCTTCCGGAACTAATCGTACATCATGAGCTGCGCGCGCTTGTCGGCAAATGAAGCTGTTAAATTGGTGCATTCAGCCGTTCGATCGAACACCTCCCCCACATACACATTCAGTTATGCTAAACATTTGCGGCTCACAAGCAAAAGTGATCTCGATTGCGACGCTGGCGCGTAACTTTCTTCGGTCTTCTGCGCGGTCCGAGATCGTGCGTCCGAGCGCGCATTGAACGGCGGCGGCGGCGGGTCGATCACGATATGCGCGTAATTGAATTATCTTGTTCGGCGAGGCGCGCACGCGCGTTGCACTTGCGCACATTGCGCAAAACCGCCGCAGACCAACCAAAGTGCAGTCACACGACGACGCTCCAGTTGAGTTATTACATCGCGCGGCGGCGGCGGCGGCATCGTTAAAGATCACATTCGTGTGTCGTGACGCCGCCGTCGCTTCCTCGAAACGCGCGCGCTCGCGCGGTCGCATTAATGCCATTTACCGTTGCGCAAACATTCCGAACCTACGAAAATAATACACCTCCATCCTCCATCCACGTACGGGATGGCGTATGCATTCTGCATTCCCTCCTCCGCACACAAACAGTACTTACAGTGGGTAACAGTTCTAAGTTACCAAGACACTTGCAGGACTGTAGGTCTAATTTTCTCAGAACTGGGTGCTCGAAATGAACTACATCTTTATGTATGTGAAAGAACCATATTTTCCCAATAGCTCTGCAGAATTTCATATATGTGGTTAATGTAGTTAGCAAAGACTGGCCATTGAACAAGATAACATCCAAATAGTTCGTTACAGTTCAATAGGTACAATAGTCTTGGTAACCTATTTGTTCGTTGTTATTAGGCATCAATCATAACCAAATTTAAAATGTCAACAGTGTTATTTATTTAGATGTTGAGTTTAGCTATCGATTGGAAGATTCAAAATTTTCAAAATGTGTTTTATTCGGGAAATATTGTCACTTTTATCTTCGATACTTCAAATTTATGTTAAACAGACGTTTGAATCTGTTATTGTCGATATAAATAATGTTGATCTAAATTGTATTCACATATTCCATGATAGATGAAGGTTGAGCCTGAACAATAGAAGAAAGACACGTTTTTTGCTCGAAAACTCTAACCTATGAGTATTTGGTAACTTGGAACTGTTACCTACTGTTTATTTACAATCCGGTGCGCGGTGCGCGCAAATCAGGTCCATATCTTAATTGCCAGTGCATGAATTGTGTATTTGCTCGCTCGCTCGCGTTTTGCGCGCACGCTCCTCAAAGATCACGAGAGTGCGCAGCTCACAACTCTGATATGTTTACTTGCGCAAAAAAAACGCCAACTCTAAAGTACACATCTGTGTGCTGTGTGGCAGCCCAAATGTCATGTCATTACGTTGCATTCGGAGCAGCAGCGGCGCTCCAAATAAGGCCAGACGGCCATCAGTTATTTTCCCTCCCGCACACACAAACACACTGAAAAGCCAAGAGTGCTCGCCGGCGAAACCGGCAACATTCACATTTGATATTGTTATAAACATCTTGCATGTGTACGTGTACGCGTTGCGTCTCTGTGTTACATCTATTGCAAATAATTTCTCTGCCGCCGGTCATATGGCAGATAAACGTGCGAATGCCAGTCTATGTGTGTGTATGCGTGTATGCATTATGGGCACACACACTGACACACTGACGTCGATGGCCCCTCGCCCGTGCACCTCACGCAGACACGTCTTGCAATTATTTCCAACATACCTGGCAGATTTCGCTGCAATTTGCAAGCAAAAACGTACGCTGCGCTGCGTGCTCCTTTGGCCTGCCCGCACCCATTGGCGCTGATTGGATGGGATGGGAACAGTTTCGGCGTTGACCCAACCACACACGACTAAACGTTTGCGTGTCCCAGTTTATGCTGCGCCCAGCAATAAATCGGCATTGTTCGACGATAAATGCTGCTCATCGCAACGCAATCATTAGCAGCTTCTGCTGCAGCCGTGTTTTGGGAGCTCTGCCTACGAACATTGGCCCATTGCGCAAAGCGTATTCATTACGCATTACTATTGTTCTCGCGGGCGGGCAAGAGCTATACTGTTTTCAGGAGTGCGAGCACAACGATCACACGACGTGCGCGTCAAGCGCGAATGCAATTAATGCGCGCATTCGCTTGGCTGCCTGACTTCGGCATTCGTGCTCGCGCACGATCAGGCTCACGGGGGCAAAAGGTGTATAATTGGCAGCATCATTAGCAACTGTAGATTTATGCTCGGTGCACTTGTGCGTGCGCAGCAGCAGAGTTCCGTTGCACTCGAGTCTCGAGTCTGTGTGATAATTGGGTGAGAATGTGAGCGCGGGGTGCTATTTTGACTGGCACAACACAACACAGAACTTGGAACGACTCAGACTCAGGCAGCCAGCATTATTGTTTGCTAATTCGTTAGAACTGTGTGCGTGTAGGTTTGCGCGCGCGCGCATAATATTCGTATTAATTTTTGTACAGTTTTAAATCACTGCCGCACTGCAACATGCAACATGCGCATAAAATGCATTGCGCAAATCGGTGAGACAAAACCGCGCTCGGTGCTTTTCCTCAGTCGTTCAAAAACATGACGTCTTTTCACACTGTCTGGGCTAGGTACACATACATTGTACACGATTCTCTCACAGCAACGAGCATAGCAAATTATTATGATTATGCTATCACTGGCTCAACGACGTCGACGACGACGACAAGACCACTGAACCTGCAGCAGAACATGCGAGCGCATGTGTTGTGTTTTCTTTGCATCGCACCAGATCGCGATCTTTGGCGCTTGTTTGCGTCTGCGGAATTCGCGCATACGTTTACGTTGCCGCCGCATGTCGGGGCGCCTCAAGCTACGCGCGCTGTCTCGCTGGATCGGTAGATGTTCGTGTGTACCAGTAGTATGCATATGGAATCGCAAATCCGCGATGCAGAGCTGTATCGCCGTGAGGACTGCACATTTTCTGAATGTTGTGTTTTTGTTGAATAATACCATCTTACAGCAACATAGCCCAGTTTGAACATTTTCCAATTTCGTTCGAGAAGGCCGTCAATTTAATATTTCGATAACACATATTTGATTGATCAAAACCATCATTTATGGATACCGTCCTTGGAATACTTGTATCCACTGAAAAAGTCTTGATTGACATTCTGGACAAACCCGATCAAAGATGTCATATCATGAAAAATTTAGAGCCTCAACATGGCCTAAAAAGGTAATATACATCCGTTGAGTGACCTCCTGCATCCCCTTGATACAATTATGAATGGCTCGATGTATTGGTTTCTACTTATCAATTAAAACATTGTATCTACACAGAATATTTTATCTGAAATGGTATCCTATTGACTTTAAATGTTTCACTTTTTTTATTTTCATTTGTATGTAAATTCAACAGTACAAATCATTCACCATCCTTAACTATGCAAATGGTGAACTAGAAGCAGTTGAATTTTGATAGAGATGACAAATTTCTAGCGCCGAGTTCACAAGGCCATGCTTTATCTGAATACAAGTTTTGGTGGCGATAGGCCAAGCATTTACTGAAAAAAGTCCCGTTTTATACAGAAATGTAATGTTTACTTGATACTTCAATATGACTGGGTCAAACTCAAGATATTGCTACGAAATTGGAATGGCATGTAGTTTAAACATCAATCTACCAATTTATAAAACTTTAAAATGAAAATATGCCATCGTTTCCTTCATCATCATCTACATCCATTTACCCCATTAAGAGGTGTTGAGCGGCTTTATTTGAAACACGAATCTTTTACAGGTTATTTACCGTTGATTGGCACCAGTATATCATCACGACAAGTTTCACTCGAACAGGCAGTAATAGAACGAAATCAGCGCTCAACTTCACTGAAAGAGTGATAACTGTCAAGCCAACATTTACGTGTCTGCTCGCACACGGGCAGAGTGATCGGTGCTTTTTCACTTGGCTTCACAAGAACAATTGTTTTGTGCATAGCAATTTGTC
The DNA here is from genome assembly GCA_024741255.1 of Exechia fusca. Taxonomy (NCBI): domain Eukaryota; kingdom Metazoa; phylum Arthropoda; class Insecta; order Diptera; family Mycetophilidae; genus Exechia; species Exechia fusca. Next base: position 1,305 of record JANTBZ010076250.1, on the reverse strand, counting down.
TATTGCTCATTACACAGTTCTCTGTTTGGCGACGCATTTGATAAATTTGAGGTGTCGTAAAAGTTGATTCGAACCACGATTTGCGATTCCTAAACTCGACTACGCTACCCACTCTACCATCGCGTCGTTATTCGCTATAGAAAAATACTAGGTTGACATTCTAACGGTCCAAACTCCAAACGATGTGCAATCGCCTACTACATGGGATCGGAAGTCCCAGATCAAACTATGAAGACACACACATTTTTCGATGAGATCTTTTTTATTTCTCAACATGTTTTTTTTTAGATCGATAGCCTAAATTCAGCAGTCCTACAACTTCCCAATCACATTTGAAAATATTTCGCCGCTAATCTGTGCAAAATCTTTTATTTCTCGATTTTGACTTCTTCATTCGAATGCATATTCTTTGCCTGGATCCACTGGTATCAAATATGGAAATGGATAGTCGTTGTTGAGGCCCAAAGTATCAACACGTTTTTCTCTTTTCGAATGGTAGTTTTTCCTTAATCGTCAAAAATATATTTAGTTTAACTAACAATCTCTAGCTACCGCGTTTTTTGTCTTGCGAAAATATTTCGTAGGTTTTTTATGTTTTCGTCGGTTACTAGTCACATTTTGTGGTGGTGCCCAAACGACCGGTTCATTGTCGTCTTATCGTCTTATCGTCTGGGTTCGATCCCGCATAACATGTTCTTAAGAACACTTCTTACAATATAGGAGTGTTGATCGAACATCATTATCAAAAGTATGTAATTTGTTCATGGAAAGAGTATCAGTAGCGATAGTTTGAAACTGGGACTTTTTGTCATATTCGGATGGAGTTTTGTCCATCATAAGCTACACATGTACCCTATCATTTTGTAAATTTGTGGATCTCACACTAGAGTCCTACTCCTCCAGTGATGAAAACTATACATCGACCCATTTTCCGACTTTATCGAATGATTCGAAATGTAGGCCTGGAAGTACATACGTGTCCCATCGATGAAAATGAATGTTGATCAGGAGGAGATATGCCTCATGAGTATACCGGAGCGAATTTAAACCACCACCTGAGCAAAGGATTCTTTATACTGATCACTTCGGCTGAATGTGCATGGAAAATGTTCATGAAAATTATGTTTTTCATGATTTCGAGCAACATTTTGCGGGTTTTGATCAAATTGATAATTACATTTTATATTTAATCGTTGGTTACAATGGTATCAACTGATTCGTCGGATTTGAGACCATTTTTGTCCAATTCTTCCTGCTAATCCCATAACATCCCATTCGATATTTGAAAATGTTTACGTTTAGGGT
>JANTBZ010076139.1:0-20208 GCA_024741255.1 Exechia fusca | reverse complement strand
ACCTGAAATATGCACACATTCAAGTGGCGGTTTTTACACGTGAAAGTAGACAACAAATGTTCAGTATATATTTCCTGGTTATAAAAAATTCACCAATTTGCCTTGAACTGTTCATATCTTCCTTCACAGGTAGCAATTGCAAAAATCCTGACACACGTAGAGTACGACGGGGTAATTTGTACTTAGGGGCAATTTTTAGACCCCTCCTTATTTTTTCAATTACGAAGATATTCTGCTGAATTGTTTATATTATGTGTCTTTTATCAAAATATTTCTATGAATCCAAACTATGATCGTCTATGGCTTCATATAAAAAAGTAATAGCCCTATATGTAATTTTGGTGTTTTCCTTACGATAAAATGTATCTCTAATCAATGCGTTGGGAATAACATACGAAAAATGATAATACATATAGAATTGACTTCCAAGCGGAATTTACAGGTGAATTTCATTGTTTTTGTGTTATAACGATAGTATGACAATAAATCGACTATTGTAGGTAATTACTCAACAGGTTCATGTTGGGACATTTTTGCATGGCTGTACCATATTTTACCAATATAACTTTGTATACAAAACATCATTCAAATATGTTGATGAACAGCTGATAAGATAGTGTGAACAGTTTTACCCAGGTTAAGCCTCACCTAGACATTCATCTGAAGTGTTTGTACGATTTAAAGTATGTAGAATTGTCATAACAAACTGGCGCACACGCTGATCCAGATTATAGAGGCAATGTTATTATTGTTTCGTTTCTTTCGATTTTATTCGACTGAAGGAATACAAATAAGGCTTATATGTTTTTCCGACATAAAATTGTACAGTTTTAGCTAAAATAGACAGGGGTGCAAAAATAGACAGGGGTGCAAAAATTACCCCGCACTTTTTTAAACGTCGAACAAACATGCCCTCGGATTTTTGCTAATAGCAAAAATCAATCGTTTTGCCCATAAATGGGCAATATAATCATCCGCGGGTTAATTTATTCTCCTCATTCCTATCGACAGGAGGAGCATCAGCTGGCGGAGGTTTCCGGCGCAGCTTCCGTATAAATGTTCTGCCCGGCAGGAATGTGGCGGTCGGTGCTGGATCGGCGGTCCATCGACCGATGCGCCATTCGTTTTCGGCCGGTCATCCGCCGGCGTTCCAGCAGCGAGTGGCCGATGAGGCGGCGGCGCTGGCGGCGGAACGAAGGGCGGAACGGCGACGGTTGGCGGGAGGAGGAGGAGGAGGAGGCGGAAGGGAGCCGTTTCATTTGAATAATTCGGCGTGCTGAGATCGATGCTGACACGACACACATTCTTTGTTATACCTGTGCCTGTACATAGAGGATATTTTTATCGGTATATTCAATGTTCGAGTGTATTATTCTGTATATATTATAGTGTGCTAAATTATGTTATTTGTAATAAAATTGATTATCTAGAACTATTCGTAAACTTGGATAGACTTTACTCTGATACCGATAACGAATCAAAATATGTTTATTTCGACGTACTGAAGCAGTGGGAGACAATAGAAAAAAATACGAAATACGAAATACGAAAAAAACGTGTAGTCGCTGCGGTTAGCCACGTCATAATTTCACCGTTATCTCATTATTGTATAGAGTAGATAGTATAGCACTACTCTAATACGATCTTCATTCTACAAACAAATATTCAGCTAAACACACGTAAGTGAACATGATTGAAACTACGAACATAAGTTAATCAATATTTTTCAATTCAAATTTCGACCTCTCTAATAGCCGTTTGATCATGCAATATGTTACGATTCCGACTGAACGCTTCGGAGCTGTTATCGACCATCTTCGTCGGTCGTTCTACCTCGATGAGCCAATTGACCAAGGTTGCAGCTCGGTTGGCGGCAGCAACGACGAATTGGAAAAATATACACTCGATACGTTGGCCGAGGGCGTGAGCGTGATGGCTGTGACTGGAGACAATGAGGTTTGTGACGGAAAATGTAACCAAATTCAATGATATAGAGTGGACTTTTCACGAGTAACTTTATGGGAACACGATAGAATCAATCGAACAAATATTTTCAATGATTGAGTAGAATGATTCGATAAGCTACATTTGAATCCATACGGACTACGGACTGTCTTGCTCTGCAGTAGCGAGTTCTTTGAATTGCAAATGACATTTTGAGCTGTGTCGGGATTTTTCTCGCAAATGACTCGTCCGATCAAGCATCAAGGGATGCAGGAGAAGTCACATTATAACAACTATTTCACACGTCTTGTAAATGTTTTCATAAAAGTTCATATAGGAGTTTGAAAGTATGCTGATATTATTGTAACACGTGGTTCAACATTATATATTTATATATTTAAAGTGCGACTGGATCCGAAACATGTTTTTACATGTGATCGAGGTTTTCCCCAGCCGAAAATAAAACCAATTGTTTTCCAAAACTCCGTACCGTCCATTTGGGCACCGAAGAAATTGCGCCCAGTGGACGCTTCAATGTGTCAGTTGCTGACGAGACATCAATAAGTCCACCAAATAATTTCATAATTTGCAGATATGAAAATAAATGTTTGAATTGTTGGACATGCTAGAGCCGTTTGCGGAGAGACAAACGCAAAAACTCACATCCGACCGAATCTACAAAATAGCCATTATAATCTATAAACTGAGCAATGAATTATGGTCTCATCCTCATCTAAGGTATTATCCGTATTTACCGCTTAGTGGATATTATTCAGAAATTAGCGACAAATACTTTCCGAAGGTGACTTTTTTCCTCTATCCAGGAACTCTGAATTTGACCTGGATGGAGGAAAAAAAGTGTCCATGAAACAGTTGGTGTTCTCATTATTTTCCTGGTCCATAATAATCCTTTTAGTAGATCGATGGCTTGTTACAGTTATTGAAACCAAAGTTGATCGTTTCATGAATCAGAATCAATCAACTGACAGATGAATCAGTTCGATAGTAGCAATTTTCGATTCAAAAAGTTACTCGTGAATTGAGCACCCTATTAACATGTTTCGTATACTCATCCTCAGATCGCTGGCGTTCGCATCAGCGGCATCGTCCAACCCGGCCACTACGAGCACAATCTCGCCGCCCTGGCCGACAATCCCAACGAACGTTTCGTCCGCGTACAGAAATTCCTCTACGAGTCAAACCTCGAGCTGAACTTGTTCGAGCGCTACCAAACCGACGCGATTTTCGAGCTGCGCTTTCTGTCGGTCGACGGCCGCTTTCGGCGCCAGGGAATCGCGCGCGAATTGATGCGGCTGACCTACAAGGTTGCGCGTGCCGCCGGCTTGCGACACCTCAAGTGCGAGGCCACCAGTTTGTATGCGCAGCAATTGATGCTGAGCGAGGGCTTCGACACGATCTCGGAGATCAAGTATGCAGATCGGAAGATGGCGGATGGTAGTGCAATGTTTGCGGTGCAGGCGCCGCATGTTAGTTTGAAAATTTTGGTGCGGATACTCGATGAGGATGATGAAGCGACCGAGTAGTTGGAAATTTGTTTAAAGATTGTAATTAAAAGGATTGTGTTGATCTAAAATACTGCACCAATACATTTTCGATATCCGTCAAACGTATGTGTCGATACTGTACAAAAACATAGTCCTCAATATCTCCTCCATTCCAAATTGGAACATTCATTCTGGGCTCACTTTTAGATGCATCATGCAGCATTCATACTTCATACAAAGTATACATACTTCAGTTTTGTAATGAGGGACAATCGCTAGATTTCAAAATCAACTATAAATATTTTAAGAATTGTCTGAAATGATTGCCCGCTTGGAACAGAGGTATTTGTTTTATTCCCTAAAATAGGTTATCGATTTGATCTTATTTTATTAGTAATAATAGTGTAAAAAAAACTGTAACTCAATCTCGGGATTCAAAACTCGTTACTTCCCGCTCGTGAGGAAAGTACTCTATCACCTGCACCATTCAGACGGCATTTTCGTTAACTGTTTTTTTGTTCGTAAGGTAAAGTGGGTCAAGTTTTGCCTAAAAAGTTTAACGATCTTAATTTCGAAATGGTAACATGCGTGCTTCAAGCTATACTCCAAAAACAGAGAGCATGTTTTTTTGACGATTTGGGGGGGCTCAGTTTTGCCGCCAATCGATTTTGTCCAAAACTATAAAATTCTGTATCGAAAAATAACATAAGTTTCTTTCAAGCTATTCTCACTCAAACGAACAAAACCGCTAGAAACCAAAAAATATCATCATGGCCTCTATAATCTGGTTTCGCGTGTGCAATAAATTGTGATATACATTTTTCATATGAAAAATTGATATAACACTACACATGTATATCTCTCTGAGGTCTTTTCCAGATAAAAATAATTGGACTGTGTTCTAAACATTGTATGAACATATTTTAAAGACATTTTTTACACAAAAGTCTTATGGATACAACATAAAGAGGCCACTTTTCTATTCAATGCCCCATTAGAACGGAATCTATATTGGTAGGAGGCGTCCTATGAAATGCACACAATATCCTAAATTCAGTCGATATCTTCATTTCAAAGGCTTAAAATGGCCGAGGCAAAACTTGCCCCACTTTACCCAACATCTAATTTAATTTTTTTGTAATATTATTTATTACCGTTCAGCTCAGCCCTATAAATCTATACAAATGAATTATGTTAGTATGTTTGAGGTATATGACTGAATGTCTGATTGATGAACACTGTGTCACTAATGATTTGGAAAAGGTTCCGTTTCAAGGAAAAACTAAGAAATGGTTTTGGTCTAGCTATAATACAACTGTGATTTTATTTATTCTTGGAAAACTTCGATGTTCAAGTAATAAATCAAGAGCACGACCAAAAATATATGCACAATGATAATTACGAACGAACTTCGTGAGAATTGTGATTTGATACCGCGCTCAAATTCTGGCGAAATAAATTGCGTGTTCAACCAGCAGGTAAAGGATGTCATTTTCACTTTGTAAATTACATTCCCGGAACTCAATCTAATATAGCTAATATTATATGTACATAATAATTAGTAGTTGTTCAACTGTGCAAAACTCACACACACATTTCTCGTCCTTGCAGAGCGCTCAACATCAGCAAGCATACGTCCAGCAGCAGCAGCAGCAGCACCACCAGCTCAACAGCTCATCCGAGTCGCTGCCGCCGCCGCCGCAGTACCTGCTCAACTCCGCGTCCGGCCGCACCTCGCCGGGCAAGGTCAGCGAAACGATCAAAACTCTGACTGAAATCCGACACATGCCCGCCAGTCCCGGTGTGATTCGACGCGCCCAAATTCTGCAGCAGCAGCAACAGCAGCAGCACCACGTGCCGCATCATCCGCATCCGAATGTGCCGGCCCGCACGTATCTGACGGCGAATCATGGGGCGGTAAGTTCATTGTTGAGTGCTGGTCATTTGTTTGGCCTCGGGAAAGAAAACGGTGTGCTATTATCGCGGAATCCGTAATAATAATAATAACCGTAAATGGAATCACAGAAAAACATATTATTTTTTAATCTTTTGCCATGAATTTGGAATTGTCGTGTATGCACTGTGTTATTAAAGATTATCGCGAAGTATTCATTGATCTGTGGTTCAACAGAAACATTATAGCTACATATCCAATCATTCAATTGCACTCATGGTGCTAAGCTGACTGAACCTTTATTGGTTTTCTCGCAAAGACAATTTTGAAAGTGTATGTGAAATATTGCCCAACCAGTTAATAATTGTTTCAGTAATTACAACACAAATACGTATTAGTCTTTAGTCTTACACCATTCATTTAGAATCGTGGAATATGCAGTGGGGTTCGATCGATCTGGGAGATTTTTTTACTAAATTCGATCTCGGAAAACAGCGATAACTTTTTAAGATTTAATCCAACGTTGAATCTATGAAGATCGATTCATTATAATCTATTTAATTTAATTGATATACCGAATATCAGGCTAAAGTGTCTGATTGAAGGGGCACACATTTTTAAACCACGCAAAAACATGCCTTCGGTTTTTCGCTAGCAGCAGAGTGCCGTTAGTTTATACATGAACAATTTGTATAGACACAATGTGGGGAAGGAAATTGGATAACTAAAATGTTTTTAATTTTTGAAAATCGGTTTAAATATAACGCGTCTTTTACGAAAAGTGTCCGATAGAAGGGACATCTATATTCTACATTGAATCAAATTCGATTCGAAATCTGTTGAAAATTACATGCACGAAGTGGTTGATTGTCTATTGCCTCAACTAATCCAATCGAACCTCTTCTCCTCCAGCCCACCGAAACCCCACAGCTCACACCATCATCGCACGTATCCTCGTTCGGTTCGCCTCCCGTGCAAATGTCACATCAAGCCTCAGCAGCAGCCGCCGCCTCAGCCCAGGCACCCGGCTCCCTCAACCAGGCTCCGTCGAATCACGTTCCTCCTCCGTCCAATGTGTCCAGCTTCAAGAACTCCATCTCCGATGCGGCGCAGCGATACTCGCAAAAGAAGTCCAACACCTCGGTGCTGGCCCAGCTCAATGCGCGCATCAACAAGTATACGGCCGAGAATAATGCCGCTCTGGCGGCGGCGGCGGCAGCGGCGAAAAGTGGCGCCGCCACGGTTCAGCAGCAGCAGCAACAGCAGCTCTATTTGCATACGCAGCAGCAGCCGAATCAGGAGTACTACGATCAACAGCAGCAGCAGTACTACCAGCAGCAAGCGCAGCATCCGCAGCAGCAGCAGCAGCAGCCGCATCATCTCTATCAGCAACCGCCGCCCGCACATCAACAATATCACCATCATCAGCAGAGCATCTACGGCGAAGCGCAACATCAGCAGCAGCAGCAAGAAGTCATCTACTCGCGACCAGCCGAACCGCAGCCCATCTACAACACGAATCCCTTCCACCAGCCACAGCACCAGCAGCCACAACAGCCCCAGTGGCAACGTCCTCCGAGCACCACGTTTGGCCACCGCCAGCGCAGCGCATCGAACGGTAAGCTAGCGGATCTGATTGAATTTTCAGTTGTCTAGTACTTTGTTCTCTTCTCTGTAGTGTTATGGTATATTTCTTTCTATTCCTCTTCGATTCTGTTTCGGCTCCTGTATGGTATCTAGGTGGTTTACACATGCACTCGAGACACGTACACCACATGTGGTAATTAGATTTTCTTGTGACGTTGTGACTTGTGACCTTGGCTTTCCCTTACACCCGTTTTCGTTTGTTTAAGATTGTTTGTTTTGATTTTCGTTCCGTCGTGATGATCATTTTGAGTGGCCCTTGGCCCTTGAGTTTTCGTTTCGTCCGCTTGACTCTGTGGTTTTTCTGTTCGCACCAACACGCTACATTTTTATCCCACAACAATATGCTCGACTCGAAATCGGTTGAAATAAATGCAGGGTGGCGCATAATTCGTAACCCAATTTTGAACCGCTACAACTTTCACAAATGACCTTCAATTTCAATTCGGTTTTCTCACTTGGAAGGATGTACGTTTTTTGTCATCAAGAAATCGGTCGCTTATCTTCATAGCCCCACATGTCGCGCGATTATTAGTAAAAAACACTCAACTCAACCTGGGAAATTTCTATAATTATTCCTATTCTTTCTATTCGTGAACAGTGTAATTTTAATATTACCGTACCTGGGCTTTTATAATGTTTTTTTTAAATTATTTAACGAGTCTATGTTGATACGTTTGTTTATGACCATTTGTTTTTTATTGCCGTTCCGTCTTCATGATCATGACGAGTTTGTCTCACCTTTTGTTGCTTGGCCCTTGAGTTTTCGTTTTCTCCGCTTGACTCTGTGGTTTTTCTGTTCGCACCAACACGCTATATTTTTATCGCACAACAACATGCTCGCTCACATTCGATCACACCAATGGTGTTGCTCTTACACCCGTTTCGTTCTGTTTCGTTTGTTTTTAGAAGCGTTCTGTCGTGATAATAATGATTAGTTTGTCACCGTTTTATTGCTTGACCCCGTATGTTCCGTTTCGTTCCGACTGTGCGATTATGACACCTGCTGATTGACTTTGCGGTTTTTCTGTTCGCACCAACTCGCTACACGCTTTATCGTACTATGCTCGTTCACATGTTACATGCACTTACTCGAACAACACCTTGAAACGAGCATGCTCTCAAATTGAACCCAAGTACCTACATCACATTCGTTCACACCTACAACATCATAAACCAATCAACGGTTGGCCGAGCACGGTTTATGTTCTGGAATACACTCGATACTTCCGAGTTCTTGACATTGTTCGCCCAACGCGGCACATTCTGTCAACCTCGACCAGAGTAGTTTGCAATTAGCTCGTATTTATGTTCGGTACTTAATTCTTTTCGTGGTAGCACTTATTTTGTGTTGGACCATGACCAAGTTTGTCGTCCTCTTTGAGGCAACGATATTCATAGTTTGTGTACTACGCACAACACAATGTTCGCTATCTCTCTGGTCTTCAGTGGAAGTGAATAGCGCTTCTTCATTTTGCTCTTGACACATGAACCTAATGAGCACGGTCTTTTCATACCTCACGACACGCACCATAAACCAATTTATCCGAAACACGCACCCGTTTGAATGCAATATTTTCGACATGCACTGCACGCCTAGAATATGTTCGTTTCGCATGAGTCTTCGCTATTGAATGCACTTTCTGTTTGAACGCTCTCAACGGTCATCAAGACTGTGAAAGTTGCCACCTGTTCTGTAATATTTGTCTTCACGATTACGACGTCTTTTGTTGTTCGTTCGTTCGGTTTGGTTTGTGGTCGACTGCTTGTGCTCATGTTTTCTTCTCTGCAACAAAACGCACACAAGTGCGAATACGCACGACTTTTCTGACCATCACCATCTCGCAATTGCGATCCGATTTTTCCGTCCGCGTCCGCAACAGAACCGGCATCCGACAGGCAAGCGGCGATAGCGGCTCCGACGACGACAGCATCATCCACAGCAACGCGCAACGAGCGCACCGGTCGCTGCAAGGCGGAGTCGGCGTTTCTGCAGAACCTGAACAGTCGGCTGGCCGAGCAGGCGATGTCGGGCAAAGCCTTTGCCGTGCGCAATCTGATCAACAGCAAGGCATTGGTGCGTTGTAGGATGAGGATGAGATACGACGCCATTGCGTTTGACTTTGGTTTTGTTTTCCGTTTTCCGTTGTAGTATTGCGCCTTTGGTTTACTAGTAGGGTAGTTTCTCCCGTTGTGAACATAGCCCGGTTGTGAACAGCCCACCCATAACTGGTCATACAAAGTTGTGACACCCTAATTTCAACAGTTGTGGAAAGAATGCATCAATGCATTGCTCATATTTCTGATGAAAACAAATATAATGGCAGGCATCAAATTCGACATCTTGATTTTACATACAGTAGATCCATTGCAAGAGTTAAACCACCAAAAGCAAACATCATTGTCATCCGATGTCCTTTATTGCGATTTGTGCATAATTTTCTAGAAACAGTTCTCAAGCGAATGAATGAATTGAGATAATGTTTCCACTTTTATTTCTCAATTTACATGTGTCCACAACAGATTACACTTTTTTTTATATATTTTTAAAAACTGTTTTTTATTGATCCTATGACATATTGTATTGATATGCGGATGTTTTTCTCATCTTGGCCAAAGTTATGGCTAAAAAACCATACTGTGTCCACAACCGGTTAACTCCCCCTATATACGCACAGCATGAACTAATCTCGATTCCGTTCCGTCTCCCCCTCGCCGTACATAGCCGGATCCGCGCATCTGCCACGAGTCGCTGATGGATCAGATCAAACGTGGTGCAACGCTGAATCGCAACAAATCAATTAACGATCGCAGTGCGCCAAAAATCTACAAAAAGTAAGACTGTTTGAGTGTGTGTTTTGTGGGGAGGAGGAGGAAGACGACGACGTCGATGCGACGCGAAAGCGAACACGAATACAATAATCATCTCATACACTATATATACATTTGCAACCACATCAACTACGATCCGAAACCATCCCAATTGAATCACTCTATCAAAAGAACTAGATAACACACACAAACGAATACACGATTACTACAAATTTATTAATAATATTCAATAATATTATACAAAACACATCAATAAAATCATACAATAATATTTATACGTTCTCCAATCGTACGGAGACACAAAACAAGCGAATAAAAATGCACAGCCACTTGGTTGTGGGTTCTCAACAGTCCATACAAATACTTGAACATACAGATTGAACGTATTATTGTATAACATCATGAGAGGAATAAAAGGCGAATAATCTGTTCACCACTCAACCACTACTCCATACCCTCCAAAACGTGTAAACAAAGCACATGAAGCAAACAAAAGCAAAACACATTTATATCAAAAGAGAAGAAACCATACACATAACACGAGCAAAACAAAAACACCTATAAATATATTGATGTAAACCGTAGTCTAGCGCATAATGTGTATTAGCCTAAGACTCCTTCGTAGTACTTATACTAATATACACTACAATGATTAATTTATAAATATATACATATTATGAATATTATATATATACATGTTCTTATTTATATAAACCTATACAATATACAACAGCGATCTACAACAGCATCTGGACAAAATGATATGAATTAAAACGCAATCGACTAAACTGCACATCAAATATGCTACCTATACGAAGCTCAGCATTCAAACATCAATCAATAAACACACACACACGTGAACAGGAGTCCAGACATTCTCGCGCTTTGGCCAGATGCCATCGTCCGACCGGAGAGATATCACTAATAGACTTATTAAAATCGCTTTTGATAATCGGATTATTTCGCACCGACGACGACGTGTTCGTGTTTTTTTAATTTGTATCCGCTGCTGCTTGGGTGCTATTTTTCTGCAATAGTAACATTGTCGATGCTGCTGCGCTCAGTCAATTACATTAATTAAGCCGGTCATTCGACAGCGCTGGCGCTGGCAGGCAGCCACAAAGCCTGCGCGCCAACCGACAACATGCTTCTGGTTTGGTGTACTTGATTACGCGCCGGTGCATTCGCATCCCCGTGCAATCCAATCGGCTCGGAGTGCTTGCGGCTTCTGATAATTGCGGAATGAATTCCGCGAACTGTTGGCTGGCGCTCAAAACCGACCCGTACACGCGTTCGCCCGAACCGCGCAGCATGAAGTTTATAATACAGAACACGTGCGGATGCGGTGCGATGAGCCGCACAGCATAGTAGAGGTGAGAACAACCTGCTGCTGCTGCTGATGAATATATGGATGCGTAGTGGATGTAGTGTGGTGGTGATTTATTTTATTATATACATTATGCATACAGTAGTGCGATTCCTCAGAACCAGAACACAATATATCGAACGTGTGCGTGCGCCCCGGACACTGTACCTGAGTGCACCGCACTTCAGGCGTCCGACGACCGACGACCGACCGTGACAATGGACCCCGGTCGCCACCGCCGCATATACTATCGAGTTGGTTGAGTTGGTCGGTCTCGGTCCAGCTTATAGTAAATGTGCTCGGAAAATCGTAGTAGTAGTAACACCCACACAGCACCCAGCCACACTCGTAGTATCGGCTGCGCTGCAGAGTCATGTTGAGGCAGCGATTCTCTCACTGTCATCGCGGAGCGCTTACTCACACTGTGTACATGGCGTGTGTGTTGGAATGTTACACCGTAATATGGCTCATCATTGAAATGGTCTATTGTCTATTCTATGCCTCTATGGTATATGCCTCTTTTCGCGTTGCACGATAGTCGCTCATCTGAGCATGCTTTTTCAAGTTGCCATGGTTTCAGCAGTGTGTCTACAGAAAATGGAAAATAAAGTATTGTATTCGACGGAATAAGGACTGCCTACATTTTTTGCTGATAGTCTGCTGTAAGACTATCACACGTTACCAAATAATTAGGTCGGAATGATGATACAATGACTGTTGATGGCGTAGAACTTGCACACGGATGAATATTACCTAAATTTGTATGAAATCTGACGAAATTCGGTAGAACGAATAACAAATGTTTTTGAGAGGATTGCGTTTGGTTGGGAGATTTTTTCCCGAAGTTGAAGTTGTTGAGTCTGTTACGGGAACACCTTGAGCACAAATCTAATCAAATTAACAACGGAATTGCCAAATAAATATAGCGCTTGCTGGAGCAAATCATAGCACTGACGTAGTTTTCCGATGTTCCTCAGATCAGCGGAGGCCTTCCGTGGCTTGCTTAACCATGTTCTTGTCGCATTTAAAGCTAAATCCAATTTTATGTTCAAGCGTTCCACGTTCCACGGCCAAGACAGTAGTGATTTTAACTGTGAAGCACACACAAAAAAGAGTTCGAGAGTAAATTGCTCGTATATCAGTCGTTCCACGCTATCCATGGCCTTCTCTGGTTATTTGTGGTGAAATACAAAATTGTTGTCAAATTATTAAGGACTTCACAAACATGCCTCGTGTTACATTGGGTATTGGGTTAACTATACCAGTAATATGCATATCAAATCACAATTGTTGGATTGTTAATTGTAGGAAAACGATAATATATTTTCATTTGAAAGTTTTATAAACGGGTGGATAGATGTTTGAACTACATGCCATTAAAATTTGATATGCCTATCTTCAGTTTGACCCATCTTGAAGCCTCAAGTACACATTGTATTTCGGTATAAAACGATACCATCCAAAGAAAATACTTAGCATATCGCCATAAAAACTTGTATTTAGATGAAGCTTAGCCATGTGAACTCTGCTTCTAGTTGACCCTTTTCCTCGTTAGTGATGGCGTTTTTGACTGATTTGTACTGTGCACATTACATACAAATGAAAATGAGAAATGTAAAACTTAAAATTGTCAATAGGATATCATCACAGATGAACATAATGTAAAGATAAAATGTTTTAATTGATAAGCAGAGCCGTTGATTGACCATATGAACGCATTTCTGAGGCCTGTGATTTTTATTACATGAAATTTTCGATCGTGGTGGTCTAGAATGACAATATACCTACTATATATATTTTTTGAAAATTTATTTGGATTTTATACAAGGTTTCCAAGAACGATGTCGGCGAATAGAGGTTTCATACAATCAAACATGTACTATTGAAGTATTCAATTGAGAGCCTTCTCGAACGAAATTTGAACTTTTTTAGGTTGCGGTTTGTTGCTATAAGATAGAATTATTAAACAATAAAAAAAACTTCTACGAAATGTGCAGTCCTCACGAAGATACAGCTCTATATCGCGGGTTTTGCGTGCGTAATTATAATTCCACCCGAATATTGCAGATACGGATGTATAGATCAGTATAAAGGTCAGAGGCTGGTTTTTGTGATGAACATTTTGTTGAGTGAGATACCCAAAAATCAGATAACATATTCTAGAATAAAGTGTCCGCCTAGAGGTCTCTACAAGTCGTCTAATTAGCTAGTGAGCATTGGCAATGTGGGCAAATCGCGAGCTATAACAATATTATCCTGTGTAACATTCCATACCTCGCGCCCTGTACTAGCTGCGCCCAGTCGGCGTTCCACCAGATGTAAACATACGCGAGCGAGCGGCTGTGTGAGATTCGAACCGGGCTTCGTTTGCGCGCGACACGACGTCGACGATAAATCATGTGTGCGAGGCGGGCGGTTTGTGGGTGGTTGGCGGTTGTGCGTTGTGAAACGTTTCCACTGTTCGAAATCGTACAAAGTTTCGCTACTATAGTACTGAATGTACTATAGTACGAAACACTAATATTGGATATTCGCTGATTAACTTTATTATTATATCCAGTCTCAATAGCAACATGTTTTCTATTGATGTTACAATTTTAATTAGCCACACAGCAAGCAGCAAGTATACGTCGTCCACAACATCGCAACCGTCGCAACCTGATATACTGACCAATAAATCCCCAACATTGCGCGGGTTTCTCTCTCTCTCTGGTTTGCTCTCTCGTTCCTTCGCAGAGGCACGCCGCAGCCAGCATAGCATAGCATCATCGTCATCATCATCGGCATCATCACTACGATGAAGAGCACACAAACATCCCCATAGTATGCACGCAGCAGTTCGGCTCTTTGCCACCGACCGACTCGCCGACTCGGCTGCAGTGCGTAGGCGTTTGTCGTAGACGAAGCACATGTGTGGCGCCAGTTTACGTTCGGTGCGCTCCGCGAGCACTCCTCTTCAGCAGCAGCAGTGAAAGTGTAGACCCAATTCGCGCGCACACACACAGTGGCAATCTCGCATACAAATACACACCAATACACACTAACACGTACACACCAATACACACGCGCCCCCGTTAAGCAAACACCTTGCGCGCGCGCTTCGAGCTCGGGTGGAATAGCCACCGCACATCGAAACATTTCCACCCCAACCACAGAGTGGAGCAGCCGCGCAGCAACCGCCACAGGAGCAGCAGTAGCCGTATACTTGTGCACACACATTCTCGCTTTAGTTTAGCTGGTGTCGGTCGGTTCGGTGGTGCGGTTGGTGACGATTAAATTGCGTCGTCATCGGAGCGTGTGTAAAACTAAATAGAATATTATCTTGTCGTGAACACTTGGCCGCAAAGTTTGACATCTCGAGTTGGTCGGAGTTTCTGTGTGTGTGTGTGTGCATCGCCGCCATACGGAATTCCTTGACGACGGACGACCTTTACTAGCAGCAGCAGCAGCAGCAGCCGGAGCGCGTTCACGTTTCCTTACATAATCAACAAAAGTTCGTCGCGTACGTCGCGCGGTCTGGTCTGGTTGTTCGAAATACCTCCGCCAGCGAGTGTGTTTGTATACTGCATATATGCGTGAATGTGAGGATATGGGCTGACGTGCTGCTGAGCGACTCACTCCTTTGAGTGTTCGCTGACGTGCTGCCAACAAACCGAACGAGAGACGATTACGACATTGTGAGTGAGTGAGTGCGAGTTCGTCGTCTGCGCAGAAATGCACACGTGCCAGCCGTGCTGAGTGCATTGCGGAACGGCTGGCATCTGGAGAGTGCAGCAGCAACAGCATTGTGGTGAAACCTTCGTCTTCGTCTTCTCCGTCATCTCGGGCACGTGCTGCTCGGAAAAGCGCATGAGGTGCGATACGGCACAAGCACACTCGCGCGATATAATATACACGTCGCCCGCCACACGTAAGTGTTATTAGTTGAATAACTTTTTTTCCGCCGCCGGCGACGAGAACGAGGACGCCGACGACAAGAC
Organism: Exechia fusca; assembly: GCA_024741255.1. Taxonomy (NCBI): domain Eukaryota; kingdom Metazoa; phylum Arthropoda; class Insecta; order Diptera; family Mycetophilidae; genus Exechia; species Exechia fusca. The sequence goes on along the minus strand of JANTBZ010076139.1, from coordinate 5,043 downwards.
GACACGGACGACGTCGACACGTCTTTGGCGGATACTTGCTGTCGCGTGTCTCGTGAAATTGTGTTGTGCTAACCGACGCTCACGTTCGTTCGTCGTATCGTCGTCGTCGCCGTCGCCTTCGTATATGTGTTTTCTCGCCCTGGGCACTGTGTGAGTTATTTTCCGTACACACACACGCACACGCGCAGCGTATACAAACAAGTGGAAAAGCCCGCAGCCTGATTCGCAGCAGCAGCAGCAGCAGCAGCTGGGATTCTAAACACTTTTGCTTTCGTCGCCGCCGCCGCCGCCGCCGCGAATCGTCTGCGGTCGCGTGGCATATTTTCGTGAGTATACACATATCGCGCTGTTCCACACACATATTTCCATGTTGCTACACGCACTTGACAAGAGCTTAAGCGCACCATATTTTGGCGCAAGACGACCTAAGACGTTCCGACGCGAATATACACGCACGCTCGCGTGTAATCGCGTCACATATCCGAGAGCCGAGCGTCGTCCTGTCTAGTGCACGCACTCCTCACTCCTGCTCCTGCTGGTCTGATGTGCTCCAAGATTGTGCGTAACACACACATGCACACAGACACACGTCAAAAACAGCGAGCGTTCGCGTTGACAACGCGTCGGATGTTAATCGCATGTTGTTTTGTCTGAGCCGTGCGTTGTCTAGCAGCTACTCAAGTGTCTCAAGTCAGCATATGTATGTACTATGTAGTGTGTGTGTAGCATAGTAGTGCAGTGCTCAGCCAGCCGTATTAGTCGTAGTCGTAGTACCGTCGTAGTACTATTCCACGCCAAAGCATACAAACAGCCGAACAGAGAACCTATCGATTTTTCGTGCTAGTGTACGCACGCACCTCAAAGTCTTTGGCCCAGCTACTGTGCAGCAGCAGGTCTGGCGACAAGCGTTTGCTGTGCACGAGTTGGCACAACACACGCACACACACACGCACGCAAAGACTATGGCAATCGAGAAGTGTTTGTATTGTGGTGTGGTGTGTTGCTGGTGATTCCCAATCGGTCGGAGGAGGACCGTTGATTTTTGTGACAGGACTAATATATGTTTCCAATAAGATAACTTCAACTACTATCAACTCTGATGGGTGTTTTCTTCGCGCACATTTAGAAATAACATATAATCTAAGGAAAGCATTTGTACACTAAACCCATAGCATTCTTGATTTAACTGTTGACATTTCACATCTCTTCAGTGAATATATGTTCATAAGTAACGTTCGCTCTCAGCACTTGAACCAGTTATTAAAAAACAAGTTCAAATAAACGTCATGTTGGTGTTTCCCAATATGCCTACTGAACACAATTTTACATAAACGTTGAAGTGAGATGATAAAAACTGAAAATTCTACGACAAATTGTAATCGACTAAAATAAAATACAAACATCAATTTATGAAAATCGGCGATGTTATTTGAATCTATTTTGTAATGAAATGTTTTTTGCTCAGCATCAGCAACACATTAGAAAAGGTGTTAAGAGATATACAAGGTGGCGCATAATTCGTAGTCCAATTTTAAAACGCTATAACTACCAAAAAAGCCTTCAATTTCAATTCGGTTTTCACATTTGTGAAGAGGAAAGTTCAAATTTGTTTGTCAGCAAGAAATCAGTCGCTTATCTTCATAGCCCTTCATGTCGCGTGATAATTAGTGAAATAGACTGAATCTGTGCATATGCAATGTGATCAGTATGTGCAAACAACGGGATACTTTCGTCAATTGTGCCTGGACTAATGATGATAGAAAAGCCTTTCACATCATGTTTCAAATCCAACAGGCTTTAAGAAATATTGATTTTACACCCGAAAGTATGCTATGACGAATGATAAGCGTTGATATGTAAGATTACTACACTTTTCCAATTTGACCCATTTCAACAGCCCTATCTCGGGATTGCTTTCGTTAACGCGATATTCTATCACGTATTCCGATTAAGGACACTCAACTCAACCTTGGAAATCTCTATAGTTATTCCTATAATTTAATTAGCGAACAGTGTAGTTCATAATGTCCGAGTCGATTTATTTCAGATTTTTGTTTAGAAATCCAGCTTTCAATTATCGCTCATTATTACCATTCTTGGGCTTTTAGGGTTTTTTCTTTAATTCTACGAATCTATGTGGCCATGCTCCAGATTTTTGAAGCTTCATATGAAGTTTCGGCCTAGAATACCACAACATAATGCTGCAATTTATTTATAAAAACGATGAAATTGACATGCATTTTACAAGGACCGAAACGACGGACACAATGCCCATATCATGTTCCTGTTTTTATGTACAAAAACTTGGATCCTTCCACTTCACAAATGTGAAAACTGAAACCAAATTGAAGGCCTTTTGCGAAAGTTATTACGTTTTAAAATTGGGTTACGAATTATGCGCAACCCTGTATTTAAGTTAATGTGTAGGTACTGTATTCCGCAATGCATTCAATTGTTTTGTACGTGGACAGTCCGATTAGTAACTACAGTGCCCATTTTAGCCGAATCGGACTATTCGTTTCGTTTGGACAGCGCGTTGAAGCGAACGTGTCTGCATATTTTCGCAAGAAATTCCGCAAACACTCACAATCGACCCTCAGTGACAATTGCTTATTTCCAGGGAACGAATGTGGCAGTATAAAACGCGGAAAAGAGGATATGGCGATAAATACTTTCCGAAGGTGATCGTGATATTTCAGGATCGTTGGATTTTGGCTATGTAGAGGAATGAAACAAATTATCATCAAATATGTAGGTTCGTCCTTCCTTAGTAGGCTAAGTACTTATCAGACCACCCACGTATACCGCATTATTGAACACGATGTTGTTCGATGACATTGGATTGTAGAATTAAATCAAATAACGATAATTTCTACTTCCACTTGATTCAACATAACCGGATAGACTTATCTCATCCGTCCAGTTGACTGGTCAAGTGCATTTTCAATCCTGTTGGGAACCAATGAAGCGTGCGGCCTGTCTACACTCCATACACATCTACTACTTGAACAAACGTATACATTTATTTGTTCACTAACTCACACGCAAACCCGCACAGCCGCACACTCAAACACACGCTCCCGTAAAACGGTCCCGGCGGTTCGGCCGCTCACACCGAAACGACGAGCAGACGCCGAAGCATCGTCGGCAACGACGAAAAAATGCCCGGCATGAAAAACTCACCGTGCGGAACGTTTATGTGGTGTTTAACACTTTGCACCGTCGTCGTCGTCGTCGCCGTTGTGTCCCGGGAAAAATCACGTCGACCGTCGTCGTCGGCACAAGGGGCTCACCGCACCGTTTCAGCTCAGCTGGCGGCGGCGGCGGTGGCGGCGCGTCGCTTGCCGCGCCATTGCACGGGCACGCGGCCGAGCCGAGTAAGCGCCAGGCGTGCGGGCCAGGCGAACGAACGAACGAGCCGACGACGACGGCGGCGGACGCGTTCGAACGAATGCGCGCGTGCCTTCTCGTAAATATTGAAAGCATGTGCGGCGGATTGTGTGCGCTCGCGCGACTCCACGCTACACACACACACGCACACATTGCTGCATACTGTTGTGTGTGTATGTGTGTGAGTGTGCGGGTGTTTGCTTTGCGCGCTTGCACAGCATAGGCTCGCGTGTTATGCTCCTCGTGCTCGTGCTCGCGTGCCGTGAGCAGGCGAGTTATGACATACCCCACTACACTAATACTTGCCACGCGCATTGTGTGTGTGTGTGTACATTATTCTCGCCCGAATTGACGACGGTGTGCGAGCAGCGTCTGATGCGCGCCGCCAGATGGGGTGGAAAGTGGGTGGTATACTACAATGATTATAAAGTTTGAAACATGTCTAGTGCCTTCATATCCCGGGACTATTCGAATTTTAGCAATTTTGAAATTATTTTATTTATGTTTTATTATTTTCGGCCGAAACACGATTTTTAGTAATGATAAAAAAATGAGATATAAACATTTCTTTTTGTGTTGGGGCAACCATATGAAAAAAATATCTTGAAAGTGTTCGAACTTTAGCCCTTGCGATTTATAATGGCTCCCTCTTTCCCTGGAGACACCATTTTGAATTTGGAAATTTATAATAGTCAATCATTAAATTATCGACAAGTTGTTGATTTCGACAATTGTCAGTTTTTGCGTAATTTCGGCGCCCTCTCCGCAAAATGCTCTCGCATTAAAAAAATCGCATGCACGATATGTCCTAACATTGTTTTCATATCTTCAGGGAATCAGGAATCTTGAGCTGCCAAACTTTTCGGTTTCCGAAATTATTTGGTGGACTTATTGATATTTTTGTCAGTAACCGACACATTTAGGCGTCGACTGCACGCATCGTTTTCGGTGCCCAAATAGCAGGTACGGAGTTTTGGTAAACAATTATTTTTTTTGTTTTCGGATGGGGAAGAACCTGAATCACACGAAATAAGAAAATGTTTGGCTCCAACCGCTCTTTTTCCATCAGAAAACAGTGTTACATCAAGAAACGAAATTTCTCCTTCTCCATTAACGCTTATTTGATGGACAGCGAGTTACAATAAACGGCATAACTTCCAAACAACTTCATGAAATGTCATGACAATTTTGTATTAATCTTTTGAAAGAAAATGTTATCGATTTGAGAGTGGTGGCACCAGAACACCGATTTTCCCATGTAGTATATATAGAACATAGTTTTATTGTAGGAATCAAGCTTGAAAGTTATCGATGTTTTCCAAGTTGAATACATGGTCTAATTCAGTAAAAAATCTCATAAGCATGAGCGTTATTTACCCATGTTCGAAAGGGCATAAAAATCGGACTATTCATTTTATATTTGTTGTTGATTTCCAGATTTAGCGAGTGTCCGATCTGTTCTACAAAGACAACACTATGATTTACATATAGGGTAAAGTGGGGCAAGTTTTGCGGGGGCAAGTTATACAAATGTTATAGCCCTATATGTGTTTTGGTGTGTTAGCTTTGACAGATCATCTCCCATTAATGTGCTAGGAATCACAAACACTTGATGTAAAAAAATATCGAATGATGGGCTTCGAAGCGAAATTT
>JANTBZ010076028.1:0-20214 GCA_024741255.1 Exechia fusca | reverse complement strand
AAAAAGGAGAAATAGAGATGACACCTTGTAATTGCAAAGGGGAAATTACAAGTTGCTGTTGTGTTTGTTTCAAGAATCGATGTGATTGTCTCATAACAACTAATTTGTATGTTGTATTTGAAATACTTTTCAGGCACAGTATTTTGTATTTTAAATACTCGAAATACTATTGAAAAATAACATTTGCACATTTCATTTGGCCCAAGTATTCTCAGCAAGTCTGCTATGCTGCACACTGCATCCGACGTTATACAAAACCAACAAGAAGAAAACGTGTGTGCAAGCCAAGCAGCAAGAAGCAACGCTTACGTCCGCATATGCCCGCAGAGAAGATCGTTGTGCGGTGATTATTATTTGTGTGTGTGTGTTGTGTGTGTGTGTACCCGCACGCACGCGGCCGGCAAGCGCGCAACACGCATGATTGCGTGTCGCGCGTGCGTTTGGAAAACAAACAAAGCTCTGCGCGCGCGCGCGCACATCGTCGTAAAAAAAGGGTTATTTTTTTCAAAATCCGCTCGCTTATTTACTGCCGTGTACCAGGCGATAATTGTCGGGAGTTATATCGGTTGTGGCTGGGCCGCGGCCGCGGAGGAGGCCGCTGAGGAGGTCGCTTGGCAGTGTATTTAGTTTCTGCGTGTACGACGCGACTTTATGCGGGTGCACGTATCCCCGTGTAAGCCGGCGATAATGTTACACACGCGTGTGTGTGTGTGTGTGTTTGCGATCAGTAAACCGTCGTAATGAAATCGATATTGTGTGCTGGCAAGCTGAGCCAGAGCACACACACACGCGCTCATTTTAATGGGCAGCATTTCCACAAACTATAATATTGTCATCAGCACGCTCACGCACACACGCGCACGCTCGCACATAATTTCCTGTTCCAGTTCCATAGAGCCTTTGTCTTCGCTGCTGGCTGGCTGGCTGGCTGTGCTGACAATGAGTCTAGTAATTCGATTACGCGTCGCACTTTCGTCGATGTGAATGCGACGAGTTTGAAAAGAAATCGACGCGGGTCTTTGTGCATATATTGGGTCGTGAAAACCCGTCGTCGTCGAGCGATTGATTCGAGAGAATGAGAACGAATAAAAAACGTAGTCGTCGTCGTCGTCGTCGTAACTCGATATGTGCCATAATTGCGATCGCTCAAAGGGGCCGGCCCCCGGCTTGAGAACGTGCCAACGAATAAACGTATTAAATTTTAAGTTCCTCGCAATCATCTGCTCGTTTGGTGGGTATGATTAATGATTGCTGGGGCACGACGCTGCTGCTGCTGTGTGACATAGTGTCGCACAGCACGTCGTGTTCTATTTCTAACACGCGAGTTGCATCGTCGTCGTCGTCTTCGTCGGCGTGTGTGACACGAAATTCGTGTCTTCGTGCCGTGTCTCGTTCGTGTCGTGCAGACGCGCGCGAGTTCGCCTCTCTGATCGCGCGCTCTTCTGCGGGCTTCGCCTGGCCGCTTCCTCTGGCACACGTGCACCCAAACACACACACACACACACACACACATTATCGCATTAATCACGTGTGCGCGCCCGGCACTCGTTAGCGCGTTGTTGTCGTGCCGGGCGATTCGTGTTAAACATTATTCTTTTTAATTGTTGGCCCCTGTGCCTGTTGCCTTGGCTCCTCGCGCGCGCGCGCGCGTTTTTCGCTGTCACGACATCGGATAGGGCACGACGACCAACCAGCATCATGCTGGTAGTGGTGGTGGTGGTGGTTTCGGGTGTGTGTGTGTTTTATTTTTTCTTCTTACCAAGGTGCTATGTGCGAGCAGTTACAGCAGTGCTATGTGCGCTCGCTCGCCCACAGACATACGAGACGCTCCGCTCTACACGGCGCGGACACGCAGCGTGATCATTATTATAATTTAAACAAGCAACACGCGCACGCACGAATTCGAGAGCATCGAACGCAGCAACACACACAACACACACATGATGCGACAGCAAAATGTGCATCGAACACCAGCAGTGGTGTAGTGTTTGTACATTATTATTCATGAATTTCAAGAACGTACGAGCACACGTGCATGTGTGTGTGTGCACATGTGCCGCCGCAGAGTGCATGGTGCTGATGCATTTGTGTGTGAGTGTGTTCGAGCATCGAAGAAGCGGCGTGCGCTCGCACCAACAAAAAGGGCTTTCGCGTGCACATGCAAATCACTGCATAAATTTCGCGCATGCACACTCTCGCCACGCCACGCGGTCCACCCCCATCTTCGGATCGCGAGGCGGCGAGCGAAATAACGCATCCATACCACACACGATTTAATGCGTGTGTGTGTGTGTGTGTGGGTTAGCGAAGCGCGAGTGTGGGCGTGGGCGCCCGTCAAGTGTGATCATACTCGTAAATATATATACAGCACCACTCACACAACGCAAACAATCGACGCGCAAATTTATAATGGGTGTGTGTGCGCGCAAAGTGCGAAGCCAACGAAATAGTTGCGCGGTTCTAGAGCGAGCACGCAATTTGCGCAACTCGCTTGCATTGAAAACAAACTAACAACAGCTATTCAGAGATTCAATCCATCGAAGGCAAGAGAAATTAGCATCACGCAGACGAGACAGGCGCGCTGCTGCGAGACGCTGTGCAGACAAATATGCATATAAGAATAATGATCCGTGTCCGTGTGTGTCCATGTAGCAGATGTGCGCGTGCACAACAAACGTTTTGAATACTTGCGCCCGTCCGTCCCCGATTGGCATTCGTTATGTTCGAGAGTGTTTGTTTTTTTGCGCGTCGCATGCCGCAAAAACGCATTTGAAATGCGGGACTGACTGTCGTCGACTGTCGCATCAATCTGCGCCAAGTAGATTGGTTGGGTGCCAGGCAGAAGCTGCAGCAGCAGCAGCAGCTTGTCGCAATAAAACGCTGCGTTTTGCATTTTATATAAACAAACAAAGCCAGACGCGCACAGACGAAGCGAAATGTGCACGCAAAATAATCGTGCACGCACTGAGCACACGGAGTCGCAGAATGCAGCTTGTTTCATGTGTGTGTGTGTATGCAAATGTTGTTTTTTCTCCTTTCGGCCGAGCATTTATCAATGATAATCTCGCACAGCGACGACCGTTAAATTGTGGTGCCTGGCGCTCTCACAACACACTGCGGCGGCCGTCTCGCGTCTCTGACTCGTAAATCTCTCGGCACATGACACTTTGTCAAAAAAAAAATAGTGAACACGCAAAATACACGAACACGCACATTCCCGGACACAACACACAGAGAGAGGCCTTTATGTCTTTTGAGCAGCAGCAGCAGCAGCGTGCGTGCGTCTTGTGTTGTAAGACCACTGTGCAAACATGTAAAACGCAAATGCGTATTTATAGCGAACGCGTTAAAGAAAACGCTGTCGCCCGTCGCCTTCGTCATCGTCGCACGTCTATGTATGTTGATCTAAGAATATTCATTGCATATTCTCCCGACATCGACATATTTATATGCATTTCAGTGGTTTATATTCGACGCCACCGTGACGCGCCACCGTGCATAAACATTGTCATTTTGCACCTCGTAAATGTTCGACTCGACTGCGGCGACGTCGCACTTAAAATGCGCGGGCATTTCTGCCAGCCGAATTATATGGCTTCCAGAAAGACAGAAATCACAGTCGTGCGCTCGAGCGCGCAGCATACAACGAAATCCAATTCAATAAACATGCGTTGAATTGCTCTGAACGGAAATCTTAAACTATTATATTTCGGAGCGTTGTGTTCGTACGAAAACGGCTCGTCATCGCATTATTATCATCAAATCATCGTGCCATGGATTATAATGTGCCTTCCACCGAATACGCACAGCATAATACAGTAGACGAGAAATAACACATCGGATGAGTGTTGTTTGTGCGCATGCTTGTGTGTGTGTGTGTTCATACATTTGTTAAATGTTTATCTGGCCACGGCCACCGCAGAAGGTACATTTTCGGTGGTGCATCGCGCATCCCACCACACTCACTACCGAAAAACAAACAAGGACCGTGTGGCGTGCACCAACCAGCGGGTAAATATTGACACAGATTTCGCGTGGGCACGGGATGATTTATTTTCCAAGTGAGTTGCATTGTTCTTCGAAGACGAACGCGGCGCAGCGAGCACCACACAAAACCAACACACACATATGGCGTATGTGATTTTTTTCTGGCCGCTTTGTCGACGTGCCAGAGAGCAGCGCAAGCAAGCCAGTTCGTGATGCGTATTATTTGTCGAAACCATTAGCATAATATGAGAAATAACATAGCACACGCATGCTCGTTCAATTAGTCGGTCCATTCAGCGCCAGCCAGCGCCGCGCGCGACCGTTTACGTGCACACTAAAAGCGTGTAACTTTTTGTCAAGTGCCAGCCACCAGCCAGACGAACTTTTCGGCTATGCCGGGCTATGCTATGATGGCAAATCAAACAAGCATAATTCACTACAGACGACGACGACGCTTACGACATGGACGAACTTTGGAGCCGTAAAACCACACGTACTATTCTTCAGCGCCCCTCGCGCCAGCCCCAGCCCCAGCCCAGGCACAGTGTTCACAATATTTTGACAGGTGACAGTGACAAATTGATTACCGACGCTCTGTCTTTTGGCGTGGCGTGGCGCAAACCGCTCGCGTTGTTTGACTTGCGCGTAGGTAGGTTCATTAAATTTAGTCATGTACGAGTATGATGCGTTGGATGATGGCTCCGCTGAATATATGTCCATCACACACACACTGCTATCTCCCATCGCGGTTCGAAGAATGTCTGGTGGCGCGCACTCCACCAGAAAGACAACGCGCGCGCAGCGGGATTTCGGTTTTGATTGACGTTCAACTAGTGTTTGCGCCGCGCATGTGCATATGTGAGCATGTGTGGGACGAAAGGCCACGCAGCGACAACCATCGATGACGCGCCCGCGACAACGCATGCGGTGCATTTATTATAATCTCCAAAACAAGGTTTTGTTTTAAATAAATGCTCGAGCATTTGACTTGTTCGTGTTTCTTAACGAGACCCACACGCCGAGATGGCCTGAGATGTGATGCTCAATCATAAATCTTATCTATTGTTTGATGGGTGCATCGAACGCTTGTACGCGCATAACGAGAAACCCACAAACGAATGCACAAATCATAAATCATGTGCTCGATAGAGCGCGTCGATGCGCATGTGCATGTGTGTTGTGTAAAGTCTGAACGAGACGTAATCGTTTGTTCTCCATTCAAACGAGAGACACGACGATTCGACGATTTCACACCAAAAGGCAAACATACACACATAGCCAATCCACACGAGACCAGCCAGCCAGCCAGTGTATGCCTGCGTGACCCTTGCGCGCACGTTCAGAAATGGGCTCGCTCGCTCGTTCGTCGCTTGTGTGCATTGGATCGCATTCGTAATCTCGGCACAGCAGGGACATTCACGTAGTGCGACGCCGTTCCGCATCAGGTACACGACCGGCGAGATAGTCTCGTATCGATAACCGAGCTCGCATGCGCATGCATATGCGCATCGTGACCCCGCGCATCGAGCCGCGACATCTCCGAAGGCGACCCGACTTCGGAGCACGTATAGAGCCAATACATACGCTGCTAAGAACTTCATTATGCGGTTGCAACTGTGTGTGTGTGTGTGTGTGTGTGTGTGCGTGTTAGGCGTGCACGCCCGAAAATCGGCGACAAGATGCGCGACCGTCGCTCAGCTCAGCTGGAAGCCGTGTGGGACGTTGTTTACGATTCGAAGAATACGAATATCATGCGTAGCAGTGCAGCAGCAGCAGCCGAAGCAGCGTATTTATCCTTCACAATATTTACGTTGACTCCGTCGAGATTTTACAGTTGAGTACGCGCCAAACCGCTGACAAACCGGTTTGTGCTTTACATGCCAGAATGGCAGTAAGTCTTGGTCGTGTTCTTGTGTGCGTATGTTGTATGTAGTAGAGTCGTTCTCGATCCGATAATCGTCGACAAATGTGCGACGTGTGTTCTTGTGCTCGGGTGTGCGTGTGGCATATTAAATGCTCACTCACTCACTCGGTTGCCCAGCTCACAGTGCAGTTCTGTGCTTTGGTGTTACAGCACATTCACATGTGCGCACGCACGCACACAAGCATGCCTGCTTGTACGCTGAGTGATTATGAAATATAGCCTGTCGAACGAGGTGCCTGTTCGAACGCTGTTCGAGTGGCGAGCCCGACGACGACGACGCCCGCGACAGCGGCGACAAAACACGAGAAACGGCGCGACAACGTGTCAATCGGTTCAGCGTTTCCTTTGCGACACCCGAGCGCGCACTGCTGCTTTTTTCCAAGCGAGCGTTGGACGTGCTCTGTGTTGAGTGTGTGTGGTGGTGTGTGGCTGTAATCTTTAAGCGGCGACCAGCTCACTTGATAAACACATACACACACACAGACGCACGTCGACGCCGTCGCTCAGTGCTAAAACCTAATTATACATTACATGTTGCATGTTGACATAATCTTGATGGTTTTGTGCTGTGTGCTTTTGAAGTGTGTGTGTGGGGGAGAGAGACGGCCGGCGTCGTGTTTTGTTCCAGTGTGGGGGGCAAAAAAATAAACGCTCGATTATCGCGCCGCCTTGCGTGCGCGGTTGGGGAAAACACGACGAATGCAATCGCTGAATGCTGATCCACACATGTTTTCGTGTAAACGACCGACCCCAGAGTCATATACTCTAGTGACACGACCACGAAGATAAGCCGCGCGTAGTGACATTAAATTTAATTCGTTTGGTTGTTATGCGATTAACGCGCGGTAATATGATGAACATGCGTGCTCGTTCGATTTGGTCTGGACGAATGCACATACACGAACACCTAATTGGCAGTCTGTGTTTGTGATGATTGTAATCAAAGTCGCGCTTTCACGTCCACCGGCCCCACAAGTGTCGCTGAAGGTGTGCGCGAGTGTATGTGGCTTAATTAAAACGCCAACATGTCGATGCAATAAAACCACCGCCGAGACCCCACCGATTATCGTCGATCTGACGGCGTGCTGGTGTTATGTTTAAAGGTTCCATGAACACACGGGACACGGGCATTAACGAGTCAGAGCATGCGCGCAACCGCAAGATTTCCAACGCACCAGCGCGCGCGTCAGACACTCTGGCACATCGTGGACGACTGGGCGCTGATTATAAATTATGCATGAAGCACAGAGCACTCTAATCGGATTGAGATGTGTGTGTTCGCTGGCCGGTGTGCAATGTGCATGCGCAATGTGCAATGGGCTAAAGAAATGCAGGTTGTTGGCCGCTGGGAGCACTCCTCGGATATAATCACGAAACCATGAGACACTATTGCACGACGGTCGCATATAGTAGCTCTTCTTGGCAGTCGGAGTCGGAGAAAGAGCACGTACTTTCTGCGTGCATGCGTGCACTAGAAAAACGCGCAGCGCATTCCGCATTCCACTCTGGGCGGGATCCGACCCGACATAAGTCGGATGGGGATTGGAATGTGACCGCGCGCGCGCGCGCACGTAAATGCCTAGCCCCGCAAGATCACGTACAATTTTACCGTGTTTGAATGCACACGACTACGGTGTGCACGCATATTTTCGGGGCGCATTGCAATGCAACCGAACGGCTTTGAGCGTGAGCGTCACGTTCGACACACGTTGGTAATGCCAGAAATAACTTTTCTGTGTGGCGTGCGCGGGTGTTTGGCAATCAGGCGAAGTTTCCGTATTTATTAGTTTTGCGTGAGCAGTCAATATAGTGCAAGCCAAGCCAATGGGTTGGATGTATTCCAAACTCAGGAACTGAATCCATCGCTGCACTTGATGAGGACCAGCACTGTCCACTCTTCTCTTGATCTTTCGTATGTTAGCTCTGCACTGAACTTACCCAATAGTCGCATAACTTCGTGCTGATTCAGGAACAGGTTCATGTGCGCCTGGGCGGCCGGCGTCCATGTCGCCACTCCCACGACGAACGCCACGGCGAAACATAAACAAACCGCACTCGATGCTCGAGTCATTTTGACGCGCGCGTGTGTGTGTTTGTGTGTTGGTGTGTGTGTGTGCACTGCACGATTCTGGCTCTCGCAGTTGGGTTTCGTGGAAATCCACAGAGTTGTTTATGTTTATCTGGTGCGCAGGTAAATCGGTGTAAATGCGAACACGACGCTGGTTTCGTATTTAATTTGGCACTGTGTAATTGTTGAAGTTGCTCGCCAAATGTTCTGTAAAGTCAGTCTCGTTCTAATCCAATGTGCAAATGTTCTTTATGACATTTCGCCGGCGATCAGCAGCACAGTGGAGAATCAGCATTGCCTGGCTTTGGACAGGACTGCTTTGTGGAGCACACGCAGGCGAAGTTGTAGGCACGGAATATTCACGCTAGAATCTCGAACCGAAAACAACGCGACGGCGGATCGAACGGAGCTACAATTTTCGGAACCAACCGGTCGCAACGGAGACTAAACACGAACTGAAATTGAATGGAATCGACGCGCTTGTTTTGACCCGGCGCGTATACACATATGCACACATGCACGAGCATGCACACACGAAATACACACGCAAACATGGCGTCGCTGCGGCTTATGTACGTGGTTGTTGTTGTACTGGCCCGGCTGAGTGGATTTGCGAGGTGGTCACAACTGGCAGGTAGTTACGAGATAGAACGTTTTTCAATCGAGTTCGAGTATATAAATAGGAAAACTGGATATTTACTTGGATACACAATTTTGAATGCAATGATTTTGGTTCATTTGTTCCAAAAATATAAGATATAGGAGATAAAGTAGACGGTAACGAATATGCATCAAATTTATGTTCGGTAATTGACAATTTCGAGTTGGCAAGACCTGTAGAATTTCACTCATATACTCATTCCACTCGTCAATGGTACGAGCGCCCTCTGACGTCAAATTTAGATCGTTTGCATAGGATTAATTCAAATAATGGAATATCTATAGAGCTTGAAACACAAATCTTTGCATTTGTTATGTATCAACAGGTAGTGTCTCTAATATTATTCAGAGCCAAATCAACTAATGAAATTCTCATCAGAGTCTAATCTTGATATCACGCACATATCTGCTACGTGTATGGCGTAACATACATACAACGTTTCACATGTGCGTGAAGGTGCCAACCGAGTGGCCAAGCGAATATGATTCTAATCATCAAATCGCCCGTCGCATGTCCCATAAATTCGGTGAAGAAAGTGACTCCTCGCACGCAATCCCAAAGATTGCGTATTGGTCATGCATGCGCGTTACGACGACGACGACGACGAGTGTGTGCGTGTGTGTGCGTGTTCGATAAACATGCGATGTGATAACAGCGATAACGCCGCACCACCACTGCGACCTACCGGTTTGGGTTTGTTTGCGGCCGGTGCGGCCCGAATCCCGAGAGTGCATGCATGCATGCTTGCGCATATGCTGCGCAACGACGATCATCGGCTGTTAGCCCGAGGCGACATATTGGGCAATTCGAGTGTGCAGCACGTTTACCAGGGAAATGCACATTGAATCAATTGTGTCAGTTTGTGTCAGTTTGCTAGTCGGTGAAAAGTGACATGAGTGGAACGTAAATTAGTCGATACGATTTCAATCCAAGATATAATTGCTTGGAATAATAAAAAGTTCCAATAGATCAGCAATCACATCACGACAAAATACAACGTGTTTATAAAGACAAGAAAGCCATAAAAATATGGATACGTTCCTGGATACAAATATTGACACAAAAAACATTATTTTATGGTGTAATTAGGGTAAGGTGGGCAAGTTTTGCAAAAAAAGGTTAAACGAGCTCCCACATTTGTCGTTTTGATCCAATTTGGAAATGGAAAAAATAAAATCGAAAAGCAATGTATCTGACTATATTTTTGCCGAAAATTATTGCCCTGTATCAGATATATGCTTCAAGCTATACTCCAATAACCGAGAGCCAGTTTTTCTATGCAATTTGGAATGAGGGGGGGGATGTAAGACTTGCCTCAAGTCGATTGTGGCCTAAACTAAACAATTCAGCGTTGAAAAATAAGAGATATGTAAGTTCGTTTTATTCTCATTCGGACGAACAAAACAGTTAGAAACCAAGAATTATGATCGTGGTTTCTATAAAAGGAGCTTTGAGTGAAATCGATTATGACGCCCTGCTACTCTTCAAATATATGGAGAGTATAGAATGGAGACAAAGACCAGTAACGGGTTGTAGTGCCACATTATTTTGTATGCAAAAATATGCATTGTTCGTGCATTTTGCATAAAATTTTCCATCGTCCAAATTTCCAAATTGAAAAATTTGCTACGTAGGGGACTAGATAATTCAATTGTGAATGCAAAACGAAAAATCCGATCAAAATCGTATGTGCGGATAACACGTTATGTTGCACACCGATTTCTAGAACACCGTTTCGAGAAAAACGCGTTTGAAGTTTCGGGTAACGCTTGGTTTCGCATGCAAGCGCGCACGTCGCGCCGATGCACATCCCTGCATATCGCCTCATAACGGACGATCAAAGTTTCCGACAAAGATGATATAAAGCATACAATAAAATATACATCCCAAAGAACATTTTAAGCTACCAAAAAAAAATTGCCATACGAAAATATTATTTAGAGGACTACCCCCTTAAACGGGTGTCTTATTCTATAAAAACGTGTTGTAATAGACTGTGGTTGGTTGAAATAGAACGGATAAAATGTATCGCGAATATGTTCAGTTTTCACGATGATACAGCCGGTACACAAGTGAGATGTGAGATGTGAGATACGTCGTTATTTGGGAATTTCGGTATTGTGTATGACTATACGATAGTCCGAAACACAAGCAAGACGTGCCTGACGCAATCGAAAGGCAATAAAATCGGGTGCAGTCGCATCGTCGTCAATGATTATTATTATTATTACTATCAACAGCAGCACTCGCTCTGCGTACTCGCCGAGAGTGTTTGCTTGCACTGTGTGCGTGTGCGGTCGTCGAACGTCGAACCATATAATCGAGCCGTCGTTTTTCACCGACGTTGCGCTCGATTACGTTTCCAAACGAGGGGTGCTCAGTGCTCGCAGTTCCGCGTAGTATCGATGCATGCACGCATGCACGCGTGCTCCGCTGCTAAGCGATACGTGTCGTGATTTTTCCAGGATCGACGCCGGCTGTCTGGGCTAGACTGCCAGGTTTGACAGGACACATATTGACTTTGGGCACGCGCTCACGCACACGCGCCTCCAACGAATATGGCGAGTAGCAGTATGCCCAGTGGCAGAAAGCATCGCGTCGCTCTGTCCGAAATAGATTATATGCGGGATCTCGGAGCGTGCGCGCGGATGCGTTAAATGTTTTTAAAGATTTTCAGCGATTTTCTCCGTTGTCAATGAAGCGGTCGGTGTGCACGAATTTATCAACGGCTCAATATTGCAGCTGGATGTTTGGGTTTTCGAGGTAACGAGCGAACCGCACACTCGCACCCGCGCACACACGAAAAGTCGTGCTGTGCAATGTGCGTGTGTACACGCACACGCACGCTTGCACGCACAGAGCGGACGTGGCTGCGTTTATTTATGTACTTTAGGACGCATTCCAAACAAACCGAGTGCGACTCGAGCTCGTCGACACGGGATATTGATTGAATTAATCGACACCGTTCATAGGTGAACATTCGAACAGTATAACGTGCGAGTGTGCACGCATAAGTGAGACGGACAGGATATTCAAACATAGAGCACGATACGACACCGTGTGTGTGTGTCTGTGTGTTTAGAACCAAAATCAACACACATTTGTGTGCGCCTGATTGATACAAATGATCGTAATCTGTTAGACCGTGTGCATAGATCTGCATATTTGCCCGAGCTGTTCCATATGTTTACGATTATGTAACGCGCGACATACGAAAAATGAGCATATCGTTAGGCAAACAGACACACACCAATGTATCTCATATTCATTCGGTCAGGCATGCATCTCTGATAAAACATCGCATGTTGCGCACGAACAAGTCTGAGTCGTGTGTGGTCGACAAAAAACACTATAAATCACTCGCGTATGCGTAAACACGCAGCGATATTCCAGATACCAGTTAAAATCGAATCTCCCGTGGTCGTGCGCAGCTTGTTCAAGTGGCAGTTCAACATCAGAATCAAACATGTGTCGCAGATCTCGATGCTCAACCTTTTCTGGAGTCCTATTGACAATGTAACAGTGTACCGAAATCGAATGCTTCACGACTTGTTTACACACACACACATCGAAAATTGTGTGTTTGTTCAATGTTGAATTACTGCGCGACTAATGTCCCTGGCCTATTTGTCTAAATATTGAAATTTGAAACTACACGTGATGTGAACCTTCATTGGAGTCATTTGTGTCCTTTTTTTGGCGCAGTCCAATTTGTTACACATTGCCAGTGCCAGTGTTTCTATCGCGTAGCCCAGAGAGTGACAGTCTGAATGGGTTTGTTGTTCAGGAGGTCTATTCGTTTTGGTGGTGGCTTGTTTAACCATCCGACTTTATTACCGTTTGCGTACGATTTATGCTCTCGGGTTGTGTGACGTTATTTACACACGACGTGTCTAAACACTTGAACGCGTATTCCTTGATAAATTACCACCACCCGTATAAAACCATATCGAATGAATATCGCATCATCGTGTGTTCGTTCATGTTATGTTGGATGCAATCGGCGTGACGTTAAATGACTCTTGTGTGTGTGTGTCGATACGAAATATAGGCCCAAGACGCATTTATGGCCGGCAATCGAAACGGAATATAAATATTTGTGGTCGCATATCGGATTCCAGTAGAGTGAGTTTTCGGAGTTCGAGATACACAGCTCCCATTGGCAAACATAAAGTGATAATGTTTCCGATTATATTATTTTTGATAGAACTGAAGAAGTTCTACAAGTTCTATATCTTATCGTGACAGCCAACGAACACATGTATTCCTGCCTCTAATACGACCGCAGCACAGAACGAAACAGCTGTATGTATTTAATTTCTTGAGCAAATATACCTATCGTATGTTTGTGGTGTATTCATCTGCGTTTTTGTGTTGTTTTTCCTCCCATATTGTATGCGCTACCACAAGTCATTTACCATTTCTATGAATTGCTATCGCTTTGCTGCAGATGTTCAGCGCAAAAATGCGCCTCGTCTCCAACACACCGTCGTTTTAACTACTCGCAATTATCATTCGAGTCGAGTCGCGGGCGGCATTCAAGTCGGCTTGCATACAGCACAACATTTCAATTTCTTTCGATGTTAACTGCCGCCATTCTGTGACCGTGGCGGTCTCAACAGCACACAAACTACTGCGATATTCATGCTGCGATATTTTTGCAGTGCACATATTGTCAACAACAGCCGCATCCTCTTCATCGAGTCGCACGCACACTCACACACGCTCTTTTATTCACGCATCGTCTTGTGTGTCCCATAATGACACACTCATTACCGCCATACATTATTTATTGCGTTTTATGTGTCGCGTGGCAAAAATTCCCACAGCATAGCACACACAGCATGCTGGCGCTAGAGCCAAGAGAGCTTCCGTGTGCTTACATTTATGGTTAAGGGGATAATATTTAGTAACGATGCGCCTGTGTGTTCGTGTATAAATAAATGACGCGGGAGTGTAGTATGATGTGTGTGCCTCAATGTAACCGAATAAATACGCAGTCGAGTCGCGAGACCTCCGAGCGCATGCATGTGAAACGCTAATCGGCGATGAACGACACCCCTTTTTGCTATGCGACTTTCTCGGTTGCGTGCTTCAATACGTGGGATGCGCATGTGTGTGCATGCATGCAAACTTCAGTGTGTGTTTTTGATCCTAGTTGGAAAGTTATTTGAATGTACCATGTTGCTGCTGAATTATTCCGAGCTGAACTGAATTTGAACGGACAGATTAAATATGCAGCACGAATAGTGTAATCATTGATAATATGTTATGAGAACATGTTGACATTTTTTTTTCAATTATTCTAAAATTACTTACAATCGGAATTTGTTTATCACTAACTTACTATCAAGTACTTACCTACTTATCTCCGACGAGCCGAGTCGGCTTGCGAATAACTTGCACGCTCTTAGTGGATGATTAATTAGTTGCGTGATTGCGGTAAAATTACGCACCAGCGGTGGTAAGTGCAAATGTACACATATTCAAGTGCATGATGCTCTCCGGCAGAGTACTACGACTACGATGATTAATTAGAGTAAAACATTATATGTGTGCATGTGAGTGCGGTTTAATCACAGTCCCCGTGCACGTCTCATGTGAGTGCGGTTTATGTTCCGGCGCACGTTTACAGCACGTGTTCAGCATAAATGTCCACGCATTCTACAAGCTGAACTTCAGTGCACTCCAATAGTTCCTAGAGTTTACAGCAAATCTTCATGCAATGGGAAGTGATAAAGCGCACAGAATAAAATAACCAAACCTGTTGAAGTGATGATGCCACAATATGTTATTTTTCCATGTCCTTATGTATTGAACACAATTTCCCAGAGCGTTCGATTTCCAGGAATAAACAACCAAACCTGTTGAAGTAAAAATGTGACGAACATGAGCATACTTACTATTGAAAAACCTTTCAGTAATATTCGATGACTTGCAGATCGAAATGACAAACGGCAGTTCCACAAATTACATGCTACTTAACGGCCTGAAGATTGTTTGTTTTTACCTTCTGGCGTGCCATCGTGAGCTGCTTGTTTGCTATGGCCCGATGCATAATCATTTCATATTTACTCTTCGTCGCTCACCACTTCTTGGGTGTGGAAGCTGCTGGCATAATTTCCAGTTACGTGATGCGAGTGTAAAGTTATTGTCGTCGAACACGAACAGCAGTAAACTCGTTATCATCAACCGAGCCGGGCCTGGAGTTCTGTAAGTATATGTAATAACTGCCGCTCGACATTCTCTCGATATGTACGCAAACACGCACGAAATGTCATCAGCGCAGAACATTCTTTGATGTTCTGTCGTGTTCGTCGTCGTCGCCTGCCAGTGAGTCGTTTACCGACCAATTTCCGATGAACGAAATGATGACAAATGTCTCAACACCACACACACACACGAGACAGACGTCAAAAACTTATCTGCCCCAGCAGTTATGCGGCGGGAACGGCAGCGGCGGAATTTTCAGTCGCATTTTTATTACATCCCATCGCCGCGTCGTTGTGTCGATGCAAATTATCCGCTGCATCGCAGTGGAGAGTTGAGAGGGTGCCAACATAGAAGTCGCAGAGCAGCAGCCAGAGCACCAGATAAGTGTGCCGAAGTGTGGCTCTGGGGACTCGTTTCGTCGGGACGGGTACACAATCGCACACTCGCACCCCCGCATGAAACTCGCCGCCTATGCTGCGCCCCTATTTGGCACTAACATTACATTTAATGTACCCAAACTCCGGCCGACGAGTGTGCGCAAATCGAGCGTGTGTGTGCATTCTACATTCTTTATGTGTAGTTTTGGCCTTGTCGCACACACACACCAAATTGCCAGGGAAGTGCTCATGGAATTGTCGTTTATTATTTGTGAATTGTAGGAAAATTATGATCCTGTTTGACAAGTCGAGAGGTTTATGTTGGGCTATTTGGAACGAATCGTCTGAGTTGTGCAGGTGATAGAAGTGCTTGCCTTACGAGCGGGAGGTCCTGGGTTCAAATCTCGGGAGTAAGAGAAAGTTTTCGGATTTTTCTCCACACGATGATCCACAGGAAGGATGTTAAACGTTGCCTAGGGTTAGTCTTTAGAGCGATGTGCTAACCACATGTCATCTTTCAAACCCGAAACCGGTTACGAAGCCCTGCTACTCTTCAAATACAAGTGGAGAATACAAGGGAGGTCAAGACCTTCGGGTTGTAGCACCAAACATGAAAAAAATGAATTGATTTGGTACGAATAACTCCAATTGAACCTTGTCAACTTGAAACCTTGAATAAGTGGTATAGTGTCTTCGACTAGAATGATCTTACATACACAAAATGATACTACCTTAATTAGTTAACAACCATGTAAAAAAACGAATTTTCAAAATCCAATGATACCGTTTTATTGGATAAACATCATTCTATCATATTAAAAAAACATGTAAAAAAATCACGTGACAAAAGTCTCATCTTATGCTGGCTACTCCCTAAACAAAGCCCCTCCGTTTTTATCTGTGCCTATAACTTTCACCGGATTGACCATGTATAATATTGTGGGAATACTCAAATGAAAGAGAATGAAATTGTCTACATATCCTCGTCTTTCGAAAAAAAATAAAAAAATCACCGAGCGAATTAGAATGATTGATTTCTTCATATAAAATCGGAGCGACTTTGTTTAGGGCGTAGCCAGCCTAAGAAGAGACTTGTATCACGTGATTTTTTGACGTGATTTTTTGTGAATATGATAGAATGATGTTATTCAATAAAACTTTATCATTGAATTTTGAAGATTATTATAGCTTGTCATCCAAACATGTTCGCAAACTTGGAAAATTCGTTTTATGCATGGGTTAAGTTAATTAAGGTAGTAACATCAAACATGAAGTGCATGGACAATTATTCCCAGGGGATATTTTAGTGAGAACCACAAACAAATAATTGTATTCATATTTTGTTATGGTTAGAGAAGAATACAATGACGTTGTTCGCAGTTTGAGCAATGAAACAAGTAGTAGTAGAGTAGGACGGGGCAAACAAAGATATTGGTGTTTTCTTTCCGAAAATTCATGTCCAATCAATGCGCTGGGAATAACCTACGAGAAATGATATAATTGTTTGAATGATTAACTTCGAAACGGAATTTACCGGAGAATTTGAATCTGCTTGATCTGCTTCCTCAACAGGTACATGTGGGGCAATTTTTGCAATGTTTTCAACAAAAAATCATGATAATATGTTGTTGAACAGCAAAGAAGATAGTACGTAGGAGCAATTTTATTCGAATTAAGCCTTATTTAGACATCCATCTGTAGTGTTAGTATGACTTTTAGTATGTAGAATTGTCATATCAAACTACATACGCGAATTTCGATGATAGAGGCCATGTTATTATTCTTTCGATTTTATAAAGTTGAAGGAACATAAATTAAGTGCATTTGTTTTTTCCAACACCAAATTGAACAGGTTTGGCTAAAATAGAGAGGGGTGCAGAAATTACTCCTACTTTTTAGAACATCGAAAAAACATGCCCTCAGTTTTTTTTTTCGAATTGCTCCGTGCATTGATTTTTTACATGACAACAATGTTCAGCAGAAACATAGCCTAATAAATTGTCTTTCAGTTGCATTGTTTCGTTTTGAAATTTACTGTTAATTACGGACGTGGGAGCTCTTTGCGCATACTATGCAAAAACTACACCGTCGTACTCTATAGTTTTGAATCACAATGTTGCGCGCCTTCCCGATTGAAATTTATGATTTTGCATAATGTTGAATTATATTGATCTGAAAAATCTACGGAGAAAATGTGTGGTCCGACTCTTCATCGCGGAACTGTTCCATTACATATTTATTTCCCTGGTTCTCACACAAACTCGCACTCGAACGCCGGTACGCACGGGCGACACCGACGCCTCGCTGCACCCTCCTATTTAACTGACAGTTGGCCACACCACCCGCTCCTCACTGTCGCTTATCGCCTGCAGTGCACACACAGCGTTCGAATTCGCATTGGCAGAGCCGACACGGCGCGCGTTGATGAGAGAACGAAGCGACGCCAGCGACGAGAGGGATTGGCAAACATCGTTACGTCGTACCGACGCTTGTCGAGTCGCTGTCGAGTGCGAGTGGGTGATGCTTGATGCTGCGAATAGTAGTTGAAGTGCGTCCTCGAGGAATTGAAATTTGATTGAGTTTTCGGCGATAATGCGTACATGTCGTTACATTGGTCGTTTCTCATGCTGGCCGACGCCGATGCGTGCGTTCTGTCCCTCAATTCGCCGGAATTGTCGTCTGAGCAGCCAGCCAGCCAGCGCTCATCAATTGGCTAGTCTGATTGCGCACCATTGTCTTTGCGGAATTGTTGCGGGCGGGCATCGCCGAATTGGGTAGCTGGTAATTTCTTCTTTATCTATGGTATTTCGTATGTAATATGATTTGGGAACATTTATTATCTAACAAGACGTCGTGGCAGTGGATCGAGTATGATAATAGTGTTAGTTCATCCGGAATTTATTCGTTTTTTATTGGGTTATCGTGATTGCATTTCAAGTGCTGAGATGTGGTAATGTTACACTGGTCGCGATAATTATCGCGACTCGAGCCCAATTTGTAGCTTATATACATTTGCATAATTTAATGCTCCTCAGAGAGATATGAGACTATGTACCACGAAACATTTATCATACACCAATAGCCTACTAAACAACATCACATCTGCATATCATATACGCACATAACACATACACACCTTGATGCAATTAGCACGCGTTCGCCAAATTACTGAATCCAATTGAGTTTATGTTGTGCGCCCCAACCTTCAACAGTTCATAAATCTTTGCGACCACAATAACAATTATGCACATGCCAAAGCTCCATCGCGTTGTGTTGTTAGCACCTAAACGCTAAACGTCCGTCCGACCATCGTAATTTGCGTTTGTGTGCATATTCCGTCGATAGAACGAGGTGTGTACGTGTACAGTGCGAATATACGAGCATGCATGGCACGCATAATTTCACGCGTGCGCCCCACAAATCCTCAGCACCACCACAGTACATAATCGGCCTCTTATGGAGCTCGGTGGAACGGCGTACACACACACACACACCCGCCCATTAGGTTTAATTAATCCCACTAAATTTACCATAATCGTAAACGTTTCACTGCTGACTTGCGCGTACTTTACGGGCACCAAGTTCATTCACACAACGCGCCACATTTGCACACCAATGACACTCTCGGTGTGCGTGTCAATTCGTGCACATGGAAATGGGGAAGATATGCACGCTGTTATGAGCCCGCCGTTATTTCCGCAAAAGTAACTCGCTGCAAACGGGTAGATTACATTTCGACAGTCTACTAAATGGGAGCGTTTTTTCAATTGTTCAAGTACAGAATGGCGTCGTTCCAACGCTACGTACCCCAATCGAAATCGTTCGCGATGTACGAGGTGCAATGAAATTCGGTGTGCGTATCTGCGCGTCGGGCGAATGTGCCCAAGGGAATGGCAAACCCTCCTCAATGGTTCGATGATGCGTGTCGGCGGCAGCAAGACGAAGATATTCGCGCAGCAGTGTTTTCGTATCATTGCAAGTAATAAAATATATAAGAAACAGATTCGCCTGCGAGCGCAATGTTTCACGCATCGCGCAGCCGGCTGTCAGGATATCACTCACATTAAGCGGCAGATATCGCACATGTGCGCAGTATAGCATATATCCAACGATCAAGATAATTAAAAACGCGTGTTTTCGATTTGTGTAAAACAAACATTCGGCAGAATATATACGCTGCGTGGAGTATATATTTCTCAGAATTGTGATCGAAATTAATTTCTTTTCGCTCGTTTTCCCCCGGTTCGACCTCATATGCAGATCAGACGGGAATACTGCTGTGCACGGCGAAAAAATCATCTGCAAAACAAACAGTCGTAAAATGCGCCGAATGATATTTGCACCGATGGGCATGCGCAAGCGTACAGTAGTGGGTATGATAAACAGCAGTCCGGTGCGTGATTGACGGGATGAGGGCACTCTGACGACTCTGACGATGACGTGCAGTCACGCAATTATCCTCGAATGGGATTGAGCCAAAGCGGCGGCGGTCGTCGTGCGGCTGCGGTTTCGTATAAGCCGCAGATATTCTGATTGCCATGGTGATATGCATGCATGTGGTTATGTGCATTTAACAGGCAGTCCGGAAAGTCCGTGTCGTTTGGTAGACGGACACATGTTTTAGATGCAAATATTTATGCATATTCAACATACATCTTTCAAACGACTCAAAACTTCAGGACTTTTGGTTCGTTCGATATTCATTTTGATTGAAGCAACTGTTATTATTGCAAAGGATTAGAAAACATCGTTATTACTACATGGGATGATAAGTATCAGAAATAGAGAAGGACCAACATTTTAGATGAACACTTTTTTTTATCTTTTACATAGTTTCATTTTAGCTCGATAGACTTAAATCAGCGGCCCTACAACATCTTGATCACCTTCAAAAAGTATTCATCGCTAACCTTTGCAAAATGCTCTTTTTTCTCGATTTATGCGGCCTCATTCGGCCTTATTTCGGAAATAAAGAATAGACGCT
>JANTBZ010075917.1:0-20227 GCA_024741255.1 Exechia fusca | reverse complement strand
TCGGCCACAGGGCGCATTGGCAAGAGTCCTTTTAGACGGGTATCTTTATTTTGCCCCTAGAATCACCAGCTAGACGCGCACTGTGATCCGTAACGACACGTGCGTGACCTCCCCTTGTTAGTCAAGTATTTAAGACCGTACTGTTTTCAAATTCGATTTCCAGTTAAATTGTAGCCATGCTCATGAAATCAGGTTTTAATAGTTCGATAAGCAATTTCATCTTCAAGGCGAGAAAAAAATATCTTCGAAAATAACTTTCAGGAATTACATAAACACGTTTTGTGATACTTTTCTCAATCGACTGTATCACCGAACGGTGCGTTATTCTTGCTTCAATGAAGCAAAAATAACGCATGACCTTTGGAACTGTATAGTATTGCTAGACGCGTATACCAGTATGATCACAAAATCGAAGCAATAAACTAAAGGCCTATAATACAAGACTCAATATTTAGTTTTATAAAGAAAAACCATATGACGCGAACGACACAAAGCCGGAGCGAATGACTAATGGTTGAGCTGACCAGCGCGCACAGCGAAACACACAAGCTAAGCGATTAGATTTGAAACGGGTGCGCAATGCTTATGTGTGTGTGTTTGTGTGGGTGATTGTTTGCGCACATCGCAAATACATACACACAAATCACACACATGCGCTTCAAGTCGTTATAATGGAAAACAGATGCACAAAACGATCACACGAAATTTACGAGCACATGATTTTGGCGATCGCGGTCGCGTTCGCACGCAAACGATGCGGTATTGTTTGCTGTGGCTGTTGTCGTATAGAAACGAATTAGCCATGCACATACGACGGTCGTAATTACCGAGGCAGTAGACGTGCATTATTTGGCTGTATTGATCGATTCGTTGAGTTAGCAGACGTCATCGAAATTGTTAATTCGGTTATTCCATTGCGCCGTGCGCCTATTGAGCACTTAACGCACACCGGACGCGGCACTCATATTTCCGCCATTCGCGATCACACGCTGCACAACATAAAACTGTGCGGGTTTGATATTCAAACTCATGAATAATGTGCAATGAATTCAAGGATATGAAGACTTTAGAATAATTTAACAAATAATTATAAATAGGTCCAATGTGCCAAATACATAAACTAAATAAAATAATAATGAAAATGAATATTTTCCATTCCATAAGAAAATGTAACAGAGATTTTGTCGCGATTATTTAATATCTAATATAAAAGGTTCCGAAACGTAACGAGCTCCGTTACTTTCCGATTAAACCCCGTTCATATACGATCAATTCGTGTGTGTGCACGTACGCACGAGCGAGCAGCATTCCAAAAAAGGGGGCACAGACACGACACGACGTGCGCATAATATTCACACACATCTGGCTGGCATTTCAGCGAGACGTCGTCGACGCTGCCATATCGCGTGTGGGCATGTGTCTGTGGTCTGTGGCTGTGTGTAATGTATCGAGTACACAGCACTGTGTACTGTATGCTGTAGCTGTATTGTTGCGGAGCGGCGGCGCGACCAAGATTAATTGCGGCGGTGGCGACGACGTCAACGGTTCGCGAACAACACACAGCGCGACGCGCATAATACGCACACCACACTCAAACACCTCAAACGCAGCGCACACCCCAACACATTCATGCACGAACACGTAGACACACACACACACACACCTTCAGACTATTCGATAAACCGATTGTGGATGTTCATATTGCGCGTGAATTGTAAATGCGTGTAGATTTTTGTTCACCATGCATGTGTGTGTGTAGAGTGTAGGTGTACAATTGAGTATAGACATACAAGCAAGTGTTTTTACTTACTCTGCGTCCGTGAATCGACGTGTGCGTGTATTGTCAAGCACAAATCACAAGATTACTGTTTTCACGGGAAACACTGACGCCACCCAAAACAAGTTGGGTCCAATCAACAATTATATATGGTTTTCACAACGATGAACGACTAAATGCGTTCACGTGTAGTGTGGTCGCACCCGTTTCAATTTTCGACCTGAATTAATGGAGGGCGTGTACACGACGCGACATCGCTGGCCGCTGGTGTTCATCATGTTCGCGCATGTGTGTGCATGGCACAGAAGCCGGTTTCTTGGAATACGCAGACATGCATACGCGCGAGGCAGCAGCACGAGTTTCGCATGCGCAAAACATTCACTCGACAACGACGACGCTCGAGGCAGTGAATCCAACGCATTCTACACATTCCTCGCCGACGATCACGCGCAAGTGCGATCAAAATATGCATGGTGCATCCGATATACAAGACGCAAGAAGCGACTCCGCCAGCAACACACACAAACACCCAGGCTCAGATACAACTTGTGCATGCATGCGTGTATATTTAGGAGTGTGTGGAAGTGTGTATATGTTTGTGGATACGTACCTACATGCAATCCAAACACATCATCCTATACGCGTATAATGTATATTATGTGTATGTGTTACGCCATTTTGGAAAAATCGTCACCGCACATACGCGAGACTTGACTTAACACTCAGCACCATACACACTCCCGAACACACACACATACACGTACACTCATACAAACACACACACAAACACACATGCACGGTCTGGAGAATTCTTGTGGAATGCGCCGGCGATTCGTTCGCTTGAGTTCCGCGTTGGCGTTCTGTTCTCCCAACTTGGGGGCACTTTGTGGGCACACTTACGTTGTTGGGTTTGTTTGTGTGCTGTGTTGTCGGTTGCAGAGGCGGCCGGAATTACAGACTGATTGGGAGGAGCGCGCACACACGGGGGAAAAATAAACTGACTGACTACGTTCCGGGGTTGGGCCGCGACCGCGATTGCACGAAACGAGAAACGAGACAACTTTTGCGTGTGTGCTGTGTGCACGAGACGAACAACAAAATACTGAGTGTTTTGCGTGTTGTTGTATATTGTTGGTGTGTATATGTGTCAAAATTGTATATATGTGTGATGAGGCAGGGCGGCCAAAATTCTGTCATTTATGGAACTACATTTTATACTCAAATGCTACGCACACAGTCATGATGGAGAATCATCGGAATAACGAGCATATATATTTTGAACATAAAAAAATTTACAAAATTACAAAAACCCTATCATGATAATTTCCGTGCAGGTTATGGGAGTCAAAATAAATGCATTGGATTTGGGAGATTGCTCCTCCAATAATTTCGGCAATAGCAGCACCGTTGTGTTTGGTTTCCTTGGGCATCGTCATCCGCCTACTTCTGATATCCAGCCAGAGGATAGTGCTCTTTGTGCGCCTCGACGTGCGCCTCCATTTCGGCTTGCTGGTCCCTGCGAAGAAGTACCACAAGAAATATGTCAGCTTTCTACATTTACATTTACAACTGGGCCAAAATCAATGAAACTTTTTCTAGTCGTTCGATTGCGAGCTAATACAAATAGTATTCTCTAACACTATTTATTTGGGATTTTCCTAACATGATTCAAAATGTTCGGCTTTGTAATACAAATTACGAAAACAGGGATCAAATTACAAGTAAAGCTAGCTAGCACTAGACTAACGAAATGGAAAACTTATTTTTTTAAATTTTCTGTCAGTCAACTCGAGTCGAATTAAATGCATTAAAAATTCAGGTCGTTTTGACGACCAATCGTAAAAACCTGAATTGAAAACACTACTCACTTCAAATGCTGTGGCTGGTCATCATACACATCGCGGAACAGCTCCTGCCACTGCGGCTTCGGCAGTTTCTCCGACTCGGCGATCTGTTTCAACACCTGCTTGCGCACCTGCTGCACGAACTCCTTCTCCTCGTCCGTGGTCCACCAGTCGCGCAGCTGCATGTAGTTGCGCAGCTTGGCGGCCGGATGCTCGGTGGTGTTCCACATCTCGAGGTCGGCCAGCGAGCGGTAGGCGGAGCTGTCGTCGGACGTCGAGTGGTGGCCGACGCTGGATGATAGTGAACACAAAATTGGCATGAACATAAATGTTAAGAAAATTAATAAATGCATGTACGGGTAGGAGAAACGTATCTGAATAGTGAACTTATATGCTATTTCCAGCCAGCTCTTTTAGAAATGAGAAAATGCAATTTTTATTGCCATGTGAAATTACGACGTTGGAATAAGGAATAATATTCAACGATCAAATTGTGTATGCTGTATGATAAGGTAAAAGAAGGGGCATTGTTTGCAATTTAAATCCAAATATCTACCTCTTCTGTAACCAATTTTGAAATTACATAAGATCGCAATATCAGGAAAATTTGTGGAAATTCACCTTAGAAAGGTACCAGACAATTCCAATATTATACTCACCGATACGCCATCGCCTCGAACACAATCGGCTTGTTCTCCCGCAGCACGTACTCCCTGGCCACCCGCATCGCATTGTACACAGCAAACACATCCGTACCATCCACCCGGATAGCCGGGATTCCGTAGCCCGCAGCCCGTCCGGCGATGCCGTCGCCGCGATACTGCTCCGCGGAGGGCGTCGAAATCGCGTAGCCATTGTTGCGGCAGAACAGGATCACCGGGCAGTCGAGGGTGGCGGCAAAATTGAAGGCGGCGTGCGCATCGCCCTCAGAGGCGGCACCCTCGCCAAAATAGGTCACAACGCAGCGCTGGTTGTTCGGCTGCAGCTTCAGAGCGTATGCGGCGCCGACGGCTTGGGGCATTTGGGTGGCTGTGCCGGTTATCAGTGGATATATGATATTCGTTCAATTCACTGTGTTATTCAATATTACTCAAAGCCCTCTCGCTGCGGATGGCATTTTCACAGATCTTGATTCTGATACAAAAAACTCGTTTTCACTCACCCAACGGACTCGAAATCGTCACGAAATGCAGCCGCTCCGATCCGTAATGCACCGGCATCTGTCGGCCTTTGCCCGCATCCAGCACATTCCCGTAGCACTGGTTCACAAACTCCTCGATCGAGAACCCCCGCCACAGCAGCACACCAGTCTCGCGGTACTGCGCGTACACCAGATCGTCGGCCGCCAGAGCCGCCGCCGAACCGATGTGCGCCGCCTCCTCGCCGTTGCTGGTCATGTAGAACGAGATGCGACCCTGGCGCTGCGACTCGTACAGAATCTTGTCCATGGTCGCCAGCGTCAGCATGTCGCGCAGCATTTTCGTGCACACTTCGCGCGAGAGTTGCGGATCCTGGGAGGGGTTGGCAATGTGTCCGGCCGCGTCGAGGACGCGGTAGATGGGCACTTTGGCGACGCTGTTGGCGTGCGTGAGGGTGGGCAGATGGGTGAAGGGTGCCTAAATTCAGGTGTACGATTTAAATAAGTCAATATAAAATAATAATATTAGGGTTGGGTTGCATTAGAGAATATAATTCTAGAACATCGGACTGAATGGATGCTTTGGTTAAATCGTATTCCATTGCACTATAGTCTGAAGTGATCGATGATAGTGCGGCGGTCTTGTTGGAGCCATATCACACCGGAAAACTCACCTGAGCACCTGGAAAAATGTCACAGTGATCGGTCACCGCCGAGCTCGTTGCAGGTTGTGAGCGCTGTAAACCAAAGCAAACGAAGAATAATTAGGTTAATGCTGTACGATCGAAAGCAGTGTTCCATTTGCAAAGTTTCCATCGATTTTTGTTTACCGGCAGCGATGAGTTGGTCCGCGTAGCGGCCACAGGACGCCAGACCTTGGCCGCCTGATTGATCAGCGAAACGGTGGCGCGACGAAGGAAAGTCATTTTCTCTGTGGAAACAACACGTCTACACGCGCGAGCGAATTGATAAGAAATGAAAAACACAACGTGTTTGCGCTCTATAGCGCAGTTGTGTGATCGTGTTTTTGAATGTTTATTTTTGGTTTATTTTCTGGAGGTGACGACGCGACGATCTTTATGTATAATCATATGTATATAATATACAAGTGCGTAGATCGTTTGCATATAGCTGATAAGAGAGCGAACGGTTGTGGTACTAGATTGACGTCGCCGCGCCTCTCGTTTCCCCTCCAAATCACTCGCGCGTCTTGTTTTCGTCTCGTCTTCTCGGTCGAGGGGCAAATCACCAAAGACAAATCACTCACAGGTGTTAGAAATCCGTGTTCCAGAAAATGTTGAATGATTTTCAAAAATAATAAAATAATATTTCCAGAGATTTCCGAAGAATACCAAAGATTGACAGACTTAGAGATTCTTTTCACAGAATCGCCCTTCGTGTTTTAACTAAAATTAGAAAACAAAAAATATGAAGGTTCAAAAACACTCAATCAAAGATTTCCGAAGATTTGAATATATTTCCAGAGATTTCCGAAGATTTTCAAAGATTTTCGGAAATTTTCAAAGATATCTGCTGATTTCCAAACGTGTCCAGCACAAATTTCCGGCGGAGCTTTCCAATGGTTTCCAGCGGTTTCCAGAGATGTATTTTCATAGATTCACTTTTTTTTGCTGGAGTTAAATGAGTTCCGGTGTGATTTCCAAAGATTTACACCGAGATGTCCACTTTCTTTTCGACGTAGTGTACACGACCGTTTTCCAGAGAGATTTGCCCCTCGTTCTCGGTCGTCTTTTTCGAGATCTTCTTCGCAAATTGATAAGCCAAAAGAGAAAAATAACGTAAACAAACCACTTGCAGGTGCAATTTTGCGTCGCTGCAATTTTTTGCAGCACGAATCACGCCCAGAATCTCTCGACCAAATTCGGAGCTAATCCCGATGCCATCATGAACTACAAGCCGATAATCACATGTAAGCCCTCTGCGAACAATTCCACAAACCGTTTCCACTCGAATCAACGCCCCCACGCATTTCGTCCACACCCGCACAGACTTCGGCTCCAATCCCCTGTTCCGCTCCCTGGAATCCCAGCTCACCGCCTCCCTGCCGCTCGACGCCTGCGAATGGAAACGCTCCTACGGTCGAGCCAACCGTAACGTCCACCTCGAACCGCAATTCCGCCCCTTCGATCCCACCCTCCTCGCCCCCTTCGTCTCGGGCGACTGGTCCATTCTCGCGCATCCCGTCCTGCACATCTACGTCACCGACTGCTGCGATGTCGATGCCTACAAGTCGACGATTAAGGAGGAGATCGACGGCTGGCTGCGCACTCTCCACTCCAGCGGCGGAATCGCCGACTGGATGATCCTACTTGTCGAAACGGTGGACTCGAAGAAGTCGAAGAATCTGCTGCCGCGCACCACCGTTCTGGATAAGTTGCGCTTGGATTTTGGCACCGGCAAGACAGCCGCCGATCGTTGCGTCGCCGTTCTGAATCCGGTGAAGCACGAGTCCAAAGCTACGGAGTCGTTCCGGTGTCTGTTGAACCGGATGCGGGCGCTCACGCTGGCCGGCTTCAATCGTAATGTGTGCCGATATGAGGAGCTGATGCGTGCGCAGCGCGACCGACGCACCGAAGCGGGCTGGTGCTATGTACGATACTTTGGGCAGCAGGAGCAGCTGGCCTCGGTGTTGGAGCAACTGGGCCTGCATCAAGAGGCATTGCTGCAGTACGACGAGTTGGAGGCCATGTTTGGCCAGTTGTTGGTGCAGGCGGAGGTGGATGGAGGCGAGAGGCCGGAGTGGTTGCGCCAGATGGAGCAGCACGATCTGCATCAGTTCCATGGTATAACGATGAATGCGCGAAGGCATGAGGAGACGCGTAGGCGAATTGCAGCCGGTGGTGCTTCGGTGTTGGAGTTTAGGAGCTATGTGTTTGAGCGGCAGACGGCGTTGCTGGCGGCTGCGGGGCAACATGCGGAGGTGGCGGACCGCTTTGTGCCGTTTGTGTACGGGACGTTGCGGGAGATGGAGGTGGTGCAGGTAAGCCGAGCAATAGAACATGGTATTTGCGCGATTTGTCTCATTTCGACTTCTGTTCTTTTGTTCAACACT
Organism: Exechia fusca; assembly: GCA_024741255.1. Classification (NCBI taxonomy): domain Eukaryota; kingdom Metazoa; phylum Arthropoda; class Insecta; order Diptera; family Mycetophilidae; genus Exechia; species Exechia fusca. Next base: position 12,395 of record JANTBZ010075917.1, on the reverse strand, counting down.
CAGCTGCACGGCGGCCAAGGCTGCCTTGTTCCGGGCGCTCTGGCCTGCTGGCAATTCGTCTGCGCGATGGAGGTCCTCCAACTCTGCGATGCGGCCGTCGCCCAGGAACCGGGTCGCGATGCTGCCGCAATATTCCAATACACCGCTGCCATCTGGTCACTTGCCAAGGATCGCCTCTACGAATTGGGCGCCTTGTGCGGCCTGCTGCCAGGTGGTGGAGGCCCCACTTCAGAACAGCTACACGCAGTGGTTCAGCTTTCTGCGGGCATCGGGGACAGCGTGCTGGACGAGGAGGCAGTGCTGGTGGAGGAACGGCGAGCCGAGACGAACCGGCTCAATCGCCCCAGCGCGACAGACCGACTGAAGCAGGCTCTGGGCTCGGCGGAGGCCTTCACCAAGTTGTATCTGGAGCTGAGCGAGCTAGCAATCAGCACGTACAAGCACGTCTCCAGACTGCGCTCAGCTCGCCTAGTTGGTCGCGATTTGGGCGAGTTCTACTGTGCGCTGGGCGAACCGCACAAGGCGATCGTGTTTTTTGGTGATGTATTGCGCGATGCCAGGTCCGAAAAGTGGCCTCAGCTGGTCGGAGCGACGTTGCTGCAGCTGGCCGGATGCTATCGATCGGTGGGCGATACGCAGGCTTATACGCAGACATGTGCCGCGATTGCGTGCTGCGTGGAGTTGGGAGAGGTGAGGAGAGTGGAGTTCTTCGAGGAGTTTCAGCGGGCACTGAGGCAGCTGAAGACGGCACTAATGGCGGGGGTGGCAGCTGGAGAGCAGCCCGCAGAGGGAGGGGTGCTGGTGCCGTTGGAAGAGCATTTGGCGGTGAGGGAAGTGAGGGTGCGGGCAGCCGAGAGGACTGTGATTCAGGATGATTGGTTGGAGGTGGAGGTGGTGGTGTGGAGCCGGTTTCCGGCAGAGTTGCTGGCGACGGAGGTGGCGCTGTCCTATGAGTTGGTGGAAAAGATGGACAGGGCGGAGAAGGCGGCTGGAGCTGACGGCGGCGATGCGTTGGGATCGTGAGTATTTGGGAGTAGCATTACAGGGTGAGGGTGAGATTTTAGGATTTAATTGTAAGTAATATGGTGAAGATTTCGGCAATACATTAGAACAATGACATGACTCGTTTTTACATTGATATATATTTTCGTTCGACATTTATCAATTTCTAAATATTCCTTCCGCAGTGTAATGCTCCCCATGTCCGTGCATCTGGACTTCAAGCAGGACAACACTCTGGACTGCGCCTCGGTCGTGTGCGACACCAAAGGCAAGCAGCAGCTGGTCCGACGTTCGAGTAGCACCCGACGAAAGGTGTCACCAACCAGTAAGTTTCAGATGCTAACTCACAACCCTTTTCCCGAGTATCTAACAATTGATTCATTCTCTCAGCTCGCAACGACTTCACGAACCACGTCTCGGCCACCAACATCCTCCTCGCACCTGGCCCCAACACCATCGCTCTGCGCGCCAAAGCCACGCGCACCGGCAGTTGGAACTTCCGTCAGCTCTCCGTCTGCATCGACCCGCTCGAGTTGCTCTCCGAATCGCTGCCCGCCGCCCTCAAACTACACCCCTTCGAGGTCACCACCAAAGCCGCCACCGCTATGCTCAGCTTCAAGAACCTGATCGCGGGCGTTCCACAACCGCTCACTCTCATCGTGTCGGCGGGCAGCCACGTCTTCGCCCCCCAATCGCAGATCCACATTCGCTGTTCCAAGTATCTGCTGATTCGACGTGCAGACAACGAAGCATCGCATCCAAATCCATTTCGGCCCGACATCACCGTCTCCTTCGATCAGTTGCGCACCTTCGAAGAGCGCCGCATCGCTCTCGAAGCTACCTGCGAGCTGCCCGGCCAGCGCGACGACCGACCCATCGAGCACCTGGTCACTCTGCTCTGTCCGTGGTCGCGCACGGAGATCCCGTGTCAGCTGCACTTTCAGCCGCCCATCACCGCTTCGTGCCGGCTGCACTCGTCGGAGACGCGCAAATTTCTGCAGATCATCATCAAGGGAGCGTCGGCCGAGGCGGCTCTGCGGTTGAGTGGGGCGACTATGCAGACGGATTATAGGGGAGTTCGACTGACGGATCGGAATCCGGTGTCGCAGCGCGAAGTGCGCATTGTGCGGGGATTGTCAGTGTCGTATCTGTGGGAGATTGAGGTGGAGCCGCTGCTGGCCGAAGGATTGTCGCCGGTGATCAAGGTGCAGTTTGGGTTGAGGTATGCGTTGGATGATGTGGCGGACACTCGGCTTGAAATTGATGGCGAGCAGAAAGAGCTGCGCCGGCCAGTGGAGTCCAAGCCGTACACGTGCAAGTTCGATGTCAGCGACTATGCGACGCTGTTCCGCATCCAGGCGAAAGTCGATGCCTCGGAATTGTGTCGCGTCGGATCGGTGTGCCAGCTGAGCTTGCGGATTAGTAAGGTGCAAGAGTCACCGTACACGGATCTGATGTACGAGGTGATGGGCGATCAGAATATCTGGGCAGTTTGTGGGCGCTCGGCGGGGGTGGTTTCGATGAGGGACATTGAGTCGCAGTCGATGATATTGGATGTGCTGCCGCTGAGTGCGGGCTTTTTGCCGATGCCGAATATTAGGTTGTCGAAGTATATTGCGGTGGATGTGGGCGGAGGGGGAGGAGCGGGAGGGGCATCTACGACATCGCCGACGGCCCAGCATCCGAAGCTGCAGCCGTTCCCGCCGGGACAGGTGTACAATGCTACGAAGAGTATGCAGATTCATGTGCTGGCTGGAGCGGGAGCGGGCGATTAAGATGGAAGATAGAAGTGATTGATTGTGTGCAAGGAGTTGCTTATTTATTCGCAAAAAATATACAATATACATCATGTTATTATATATAGGCTGTTCTCAAGATATAAATTATTGAATGTCCTTACAGGTGAAACGATTGATTGTTCAAGTGATCGGGTTTTGTGGGTGTCTGCCAAAACTATTTCTAAAGAAATATAATGATCGAGTCAGTTAAGACACAAATCAATCAGATGATCGATGTCCTTATTTTATCACTCAAGCCGTTTCACAATCACATTTGTTTACTTTTCCAGTACTAATTTACATGTTGCGTGCATTGACATGTTTGAATATATTGACAAAACTGTGTGTCCCCATTCAAAAATATCTTTAAGGCTCGACGAGTTCCATTATTTCATATGTGATATCGAATCTAGTTACCATATGTTCTCGTAACAAGTTAGCGGACCTAATTCTCCTTCCTCAATCATCCTCCTCCGCAAACACCGCCTGCACCAGATCATCACATGCCACCAGCCGATCCGACGTCACCACCACCATTCCGCCAGCCTGCCTCCCGACCAGTTCCGCTGCCGCCACTTCCGCCATCGTCACCCCACCAACCACATGCAGCCAAACCGTCCTCGCCTGCAGCGGCATCAAATCCGCCACCACACCCGACCTCACATCGGCTACCAGCTCAGCCGGATGCCTGCCCATAGCCGCTGCCACTTTCCCCGCCGTCGCCGGCGACGTCTCTCCAAATCGCCAGAGCTTCAGCTGATCGGCATGCACCGTCCTACTGGCGAAATCCTCAAATCGTTGGGCGTTCAGCAGCAGCTGAGCGAGTTGCGCCATCAGCGGAATGTAGGCGCCATTGAACACGTAACTCGGACAAGTCGCTCCGCCGCTAGAGTCCGCTGACTTGACCGAATCAGCGTCGCCACCGGTCGTGGACGATGCTGCAGATGAAGCCGAAGTTGTCTCCTCTGACTGCTTCTCCTTCGGCAGCAATTTCAACTTGCCGCACTCAACCTGAAAGGGCGTCTGCTTCAGCAGACTCAACGTGTTCAGCCGCTGCGCCAATTTCGATCCGCCATCCAAGGCTGGGAACAAGCCCACATCTGCCAAGCGCCCGAACGCCGGCAAAGCATCATAACCGAACGCATTCAGATAGTTCTGCACAAAGGCCGTGGCCTCCTCGTGCGCCAATCCGCCCGTGACATGCATCAAAGCCATCTGCCGCACCGCTTGCGTTCGATTGGCCTCCGTGGCCAGCTGTTCGGCCATTCGCTGCAGCGTCTGCTTGCGATGCTCGTTGAGAAGCATATTCTCCTGTAGATCTAGAGACTGCTCGAACTGGGCGCCCAATTCGGCGACTATGCACTCGGATAGTGCCATATGCCTTGTAAGCTCGCGCTTCTGAGCGGCCAGTTGCGGTAGCTTCTCCGCGACGTACTGTTGCATATCGTTCAGCTGCATGTCGCGCAGCTGCTGCCGTTGGCCGCCAATCTGCTTGGCCTGCTGGCCGAGCTGCTGAACGACGTCTGCGAAGGGGCGGAAGCGCTGGGCGGCGTAGATGGCGTCCGAGCGCGCGTTTAGACGCAGGTGGTGAGAAGTGGTCTGAGATGAAGTGGCTGAATACGCTCCTGGCTTCTCAACGTGCAAATAATCCAGCTGCTGCGCTCGTACCCGATTCCCTTTAGCATCGGTGCTCAGCGTTCCCGCCGCTCCACGGAACACGTCCATCAACAACCCTGCATAAATCACCGGCTGCAGCAGACACGACGCATAGTCGCGATCGCGATCCACAACCAGCATAGCATCGATCAACGGCTGAGCCGAATTGCTCACCGGTGGCGCCGGCGCCGGCGTCTCCAGCAACTGCTGCAGCACTCGCTCCGAGTGCTGCCCATAGCTGAGCATCACCGGCGGCCGACCGGTGACCATTTGCATGATGCGCAGGCTTTGTGCCACTGCCTGCAGAAGACCTGTTTCGCCGTGCACGAACAGCTCTCGGTACAGCTGTGGGATTTCGCAGCTGAGCACGGAGGCGCCGTCCAGCGGCAGAAAGTCCCAGTTGAAGCGGTGCAGCTGAACGACGCCACCGAGTCCCTCCTGTTCGGCGATGGCGGCCCAGGAGCCCGCCAGTGTGGGCACAGCGATGATGTGGAACTGGGTGTGGTCGAGCAGTTCGGGAGCGGCATGTTGCGGTTGATGGGCGATGATGTCGCGTATCTGGGCGAGGACCTGGTCGAAGCGGCGCATCGAAGCCGGGATCATGTAGACGAGGAGGGTGCGTTTGAGGGGGGTCCGCGTGGCGTCGAATTTGCAGATGCGCGCGACGCCATGCTGACGGAGCCACGAGGCGCCGCAGACCAGCTCGAGAGGGCGGATGAGCGACGGTTCGATGCAGAGCTCTTTGTGCTGGTCGGGGATGGAGCAGAGGATGGACTGGAGTTTCTGCTGGGCGATCAGGGGCAGGGCGGTGAGTTTCTGGGCGAGGGTGTATTCCATGTCGCAGCGATGATGCACAAATGCGTGTGCGTGCCGATTTGGGAATTTTGATCGATGTTTGTTTTGGTTTGGTGATAGTGAAAGCAGGGCTGCCGAATTACGAATCGTTTATTGAAAAGTGTAGAGTTTATTCATGAATACCAGGTGAAAAATATTGCAATATTATTATCACACTACATTTGTAGTATTCGAAATATTAATAATTAATATTGAAAAAGTCTCCGCAAATTCTATAACATTAACAGTTAAAAAATATTATTCAAATATCAACCAGTGACATTTGCATATATGCATATCTCAAGCATGTATAACTCAACGAATATGTGATTTACAAATAACTACTCATAAACATGCATCAAGATAGAAATCAATATACCATCACTGGATGAATATTCATTCATAAATATTCCCAGATGTCGCCTGCATTCATAAATGGCTCTGTCAAGTATTTGCACACATGCGCGCACATTCATTCAACCTGCGCGCATGCGCATAGCGCAGCAAAGCATGTAAACAAACTCACCGGAATTGCTAGTGCGTGTGTATTTGTCGGTATTTGTACGTGCCTCTCTTCGGATGGCGAGCGCGCGGGCGTGTATGCGCGTATGCATCGGCATTCGGAAAACTCGGAAAAACTCTCGTTGGCTGCGTGAGCGACAACGCCGGCGTCGTGCATCCGAGCCATTCTTGAATGAGTGTGTTCGATCAGTCTGTGTTCAGCTCGCGTCGTCTTCGCATCGCACCAAATATTCGCGAGTCGCATCATTTTGCAGAGGAGGCTTGAGGCGTCGACAACAACAATCTGCACATATGCTCGAGTGTGTGTCGTTGGGTGCCCCCCAGCCTGGCATCGCGTCGCGTTTTTTATTCACTGTCTGTCGCATGCAGACAAAGAAGTGTTGAACAATTAGTGAAAGTGAGCGAATTGGCAGTGAAATCGATGCAGATGCATCCACTGTAGAGAAGCGCCGGATTTGCAACAACGCGCAAATACGCACATTTAGACAATGGCGACACAAAGGCCCAGCGAGTGGGCGGAGTCGCTACTGAATCGCTTCGAGGAGGAGGTAATCATTCACTTGTATACTAAACACAAAGCGTATTTCCCAGATAGCTGGGTAATATGTATGATTTTCGTGCCTCATAAGTCGACCAACATTCCTGGCAGGGCGGCGCAGTTTCGAGCCGCGACGGGCAACCGCACTGTTGTTGTAGTGAAAATTCGCACATACACATACACACACGCATATCGTGATTCGCACACACACACACACTACAGACACAGACGCACGAATACCAAGTGCATGGGCATAGCCGAGCGCAAATCGATAATTCCCGTTCAGATTGTGTATGTGGGTGGCCGGGCCAACCGATGCCGCAGCATATGTATATGTGTACACATACCTGCACACACCAACACCTCCGCATCTCTGTCGTAGTATGTGTGACCCACTGGCAGAGATGGAGATGATGGGCGAGGACGAAGCAGCGACATCGCAGCAGACTTGCGCTTTCGTTCTGCTTGTGAAATCGAATTGAGCCGGCGTCGGCAACGAAGAGTGAAAATTATCCGAGGACAGAACATAGCAACGAGAGCGAGAGCACACCCGAGAAAGAGAACTAGCACAAGTGTATTTGTTGCGCATTCTGTTCGGCTGCTGGTTGAATGGGACGCTGAAACTAACGGAATTCGGTGTACTACACTGTGTTTGTGTGTGACTGTGTGAACGTAAGCGAAAATACGCATTCGCTCTCAAATGTTTGTGTGTGTAGTGTATTCTTGAATGAATCGCATGCACGTGTGTTTTGTTGAATGTATTAGATGTTTGGGTTTCGAGAGCGAGTATGGATATTTGTGTACATAGACAATAGACAACAACGTTTGTCGCGTCTTTTTGTCGTCGTCGTCGTCGTCGGCATTTGTTTGATTGTACAAACAAGTTGTACTACATGGTTCACTAAGTCCCGGGAAAATCGGTGTTCTGGTGCCACCACTCTCAATTCGATATCATTTTCCGGAAGTGCCATCTTTTAGAGGAAGAATAAAAAATGGTCATGATATTTCATAAAGTAGTTTGAAAGTTATGCCGTTTATTGTAACACGCGGTCCATCAAATACGGTTTATTGGAGAAGACGGAATTGCGTACTGTGCGGCTGAAGCCAAAACATGTCTTATTTCGTGTGGTGCAGGTTCTTTCCCATCCGAAAACGAAAATCGCAATTGTTTTCCAAAACTCTGTACCTGCTATTTGTTCACCGAAGAATGTGTCGGTTACTGACGAAAAAATCAATAAGTTCACCAAATAGTTTTGGAAACATAAAAGTTTGACAGCTAAAGATTCCTGATTCCCTGAAGAAATGAAAACAATGTTTAGACATATCGTGCATGCGATTTTGGGAATACAAGAGCATTTTGCGGAAAGGGTGCCGCGATTACGAAAAAAATGACAATTGTCAAAATCAACAAAATGTCGCTAATTTAATGATTGGTCTTTGGATTGTGGTCTCATTCACGGTTTTATCCATATTATCAATACTTTTCGAAGGTGATCCTTATATTTCAGAATAGTCAGATTTTGGCTATCGGCCTATAATGAGACTATGTAGTGGAACCTGAAAAGTTGTCATCAAAATGATTGTGTTTTCATCACTTTTCCTGGGACTTAGAGTTCCATGTAGTATACTATGTCTATGTACTAAGATTTCACATGCTGTGGGTGAAAGAATTTGTTGTGACATGAACAACAAGTAGAAATGGTATTATTTTGGATAATAAAAAAATATTAAAACTGTAGATAATACCGCCATTCTACGATGTAATTATCTTGGAAATCTTTGCACGTTGTCATTCTAGCACGTATTTCTCCTTTCACCATAAGTTAGAAGCACATTTTGGAAAATCTGTTTGTCAGGAACTGAAGGTTTTTTAATGGGCATATCTTGTTTAGTTTATGGACGAGATGACGGACGGACCCGTTTGCATACTTTTTTCAAACTAAAAATATTGTTAAAACCCCTGATAGGTATGCAATAGTTAGTATATCATGTTAATATTCCAAAGTGCCGGTACATACCAGCCATTTGATCTATGCTGTTTTATGTTTTCTTCGCTATCACTCTTGACACAACTCGAACCATATTCATGTTCCATGCTCGCCGCGTGTCTACCGTCGTATACATTCAAAATAAATCGCCGCATGTCATCTAATTTCATAACGACACGATCGCCAAAACCACATACAGCATATACTCATCAACGTGCTCGTCGCAACTGTCTCACTGTCTCGCCTATCTGGCGTGCGAACAACGTCGTTCTGTTGAACACGATATTAATTAGCCGAATGATATGAGTGCCTGCCTCGTTCTCGCAAATGTCACCTGCTGCTGCTGCTGCTGCTGCGGCTGCCGCCGCGCTTCTGGCATGGCGCCGACGACGTCGCGGCCGCCCATCTGGTGACTAAAGGCGTGCGTGCGTGCGCAGCATGCAATTAGCCAGTGCGACACGCAAGCGCGCACGCTTTCGCTCCGTTGCCAATGCAATGTTCGCCATTAGTTCTAATCCAACTAATAATCTGACAAATTGTGCGTGCGAGTCATGCACGCATTTACACGGTATGCACGTGATGCCCGAACACCGTGCCCACCTGCGCCACCGCCATCGCCGATGTGCATTGCACACGGATGACTTGATGCACCGCGAGCGTAGAGAATTTGCGCTCGTTTTACACAGCATTGCACACATGTGAAAATCCGCGTTCGATGTCGCGCGTTTATCGCCAATCTGGCGCATCGATGTTAGCTGGCCGCCACACATTGGGGACGACCGAATTAATCACACAGTCACACACACAAATTACACGCGTTCATAAACGCATATATTTGCGTACGTGCGTCCGCCAATGTGCGTCAATGTGTTTGTGATTATTCCGTCAATCGCGCAATTTCGCTGTTGCACATGTTGAACATGTTGCGTGCATTTTCCCGCGGCGCTTCATTCATGAACACACATACACATACACAGCCATGAACATACGTGAACATGTAGGCTGGCTGACGCTTAAAATAGCCACCGCGCTGCGGGCCAATTGTGACGGGTGACACTTCCATAGAGAATGCGTGAAGCGCGTGCCAGACACTAAACCATATAATACACGATTCAATGCAACATGTAGCTAGGTAGTTGAGTTGTAAAAACATCGTGAGTATCACGGATCGTAAATGAGATATCCATCGGGCGATGCGACTGCGGCGTCGTGTGATGGAAATGTAACAGATGATCGAGATGCGCAGTAGCGGACAAGGCAATAGTCAGAGGGTTGTTGCATACAAAAATTCATTCAGCCATATGAAGAAATTCTTCACAAGTTATGTTTTATTTATCACGGAGTATGGCCCTTACGCCCTTTTCCTAACTCGAGTAAAATCCATATGTTACTATTTCTTTGGAAATCAGCTCTGTAACCCGTTTTCATAATATCGACAGTCATTATCTCTTTTCTCGCAGCCCTGTAGCCCTATCGTTGATGTCGAATGCCAATTCTCAATTCTCATAGCTTTATTTCAGGGAGGGTTTATTTCAGAGTTACATTATTGCATTGAGTGCAATTGGTAGAACTGAAAATGAAGTAGAAATCTGGATATACTATCTCTACAGATACAGATTCTCAACAGGGCCATAATTCGTACTACATAAAATGTTCAATCAGTCCAAAATTAACAAGGAAAAAATTCTCCAGAACTTTGGGCCGATGTCTATTGTATGTTAAATGCTAAAATACCATAACTTGTATCTTGTATCTCTACTACTATAACAGTAGGGTTGGAAAATTCGTATTTTTGATAGTAGGACACATCTTTCTGATAAAATTATTAGTGAATAATCATGATATTTCCATTAAAGGACGATATACAAAATTTGACATCGATAGGACTTTTGGTTCGTTCGATATTTTAATTTAATTGAAGCAACTTTTCTTATTGCGAAGAAATGTATATCGGCGTATGTCGTGTCCTTGTAAAAGCACTGCTTTCTAAAGGGAAAAATTGCGATAAGATCCAAAACATGAACAAAAAGTGTTATCTACGTTTCGGCCCAGCCGAAAAAAATATTCTAGATTTTAGATTTTTTAAATTCTGTACTGGCCAATGAGACATTAAGAATGATGAGCATTCTAGACGCCCAAATGTTGCAATTACCGACAAAAACATTATAAATACGTGAAATAAACAGGAAAATTGAAAAGCACGGTTGAAGGATATTGCTAATACCATATAGACATTTTTTTTTAAATTGAAAATTCCTGAGATATGTTCTTGGTCATGCGAAAGCCCTTAGTAAAATGTCTGCCGCGCGAACTCAAAATGAACCAATATAAAAATGAGTTGTTATTTCGGAGCAGCGTTTATGGCAAATCGGACGCGATTAAGCTATTTTTTTTTTAATAATTTGTGACAATGAATGACACCATCACTCCACTCCAGAGTCCAATCTGCCGTCATTTAAGTGAACAGGGTGTTATGAAGCCTCTCCGAAATTAACGAATACGCAACAGTGGTATGTCGTTTATATTTTGACCTAAAGTTGCATTTTTGGGGCACCAGAAGTTCAAAATGACCAAGATACTCTACACATGGCGAAGGAAAAAGTTCTGTTACACCAAAACAATACGCAGTTTCACAGTTCGCTACAAACAATGCCCACAACCGAAGAAATGGCTATGAATTGCAGTTTTATTTACGGTATAATTCTGATTTAAAATTTAGTGAATATTTTATGTTTTCAGACCTCTGGAAAATGCTCGCTTAGTAGAGCCTTAGCACCGATGACAAATGTGTCGCAGAAAAAATACATATTTTTATGGCAAAGTAAACGTTCTATTCGAAGGGCAGAGATATGTTATAAGATCGTCATTTTCGGTGTATCGTCAAAAATAATTTCATCAAACATGTTTGTTTGACTATCAAACTATACGAATTTTCCAGCCCTACTGTTACATTACATTTCCTGGATTGTTGGCGTCATATTTTTAGAGAGGGAAATGAATATTTTGTTACTTTTCGCACATGGTTTTCGATGTCAAAAACACCCAAAAAACAGCGGATGTTTCGACATCGAATATACTGGACAGTTTCATTTAAAATATACTGGCTAAAAATGTATCGATGGCACATTACTTGCTTTTTGCTATCAATATGCTGGATAATAGAAACAGGTCACCCTTCCCCTTTACCCTTTACTCAACCCTAGAACCGCTACTGGTGATGCAAGATTGTTGAGATATGTTTCGTCGAGCCGGCGTAAGATATCACCAACGTGTCGACGCGATGACACGCCGATGTCAAGAGCTGGCTGATGTCGGTGATCTTCATATGCGCATGCGCGTGCACGTGCTATAATTACAACATAAATCCCCAACTAGCAAGATCAACGACAGAAGCTAGCGCAGATCGAGCGTAACGTAACGTCGATCAATCATAAGAATGGCATAGGCCCACCTAATGTAACGTTGCCTATGTGTAGGCGTTTTCTGTCTTCTTTTTGATCGGTAGCTCGATCTCATATGAGAGCTCATTCGCTACTTAATTCACTCTCTTTCTCTCTCTCTCTCTGTTTCTCTATTCTCCATGCGCGCGCTCACCTAATAAAATATGCATATCCGACAGTATATAAGCGTTGTGTGAGTTAATAACGCGCAATGTAGATATAAACATTCGCTAGTATATAGTCTCTTCGCGAATGCCCGCTCGATCACATCATCATCGTCACGCAGTCGCAGTGACTAACAAACAGAGTGGCGCATTGTATTCTGAGTGTGATTCTGGTTTGTTGTCAACAATTTGTGTTGACATTTTATTCTAGTGTATATAGTGTGGATAGCGCCACAGGAAGCCGCTCCAAGTGCGCTCGGTAGTTTCGTCGTTCTTCAATAGCTTATTCGGGCAGTTCGTCAGATTGAGTCTCATTCCGACGAAGTCGCGCGAGAAGTCCGTGATTTCAAGATTCCGATGCGCTCAGCGGTCAATGTTTGTTGTTTCGATTAGCTTGATGCGCGGCTCTCTCGCCGAACAACGAAAACGCACAGCAAGGTGTGAAGTGTGAATGAATGCGCGTCGACGCTGCG